>BPLQ01008889.1:28872-112840 GCA_021605075.1 Caerostris darwini
TAATGTTATAGTTATTGTTAAATATAGCATTAAATTTCAAAATTAATATTTCAAATGAAATTAAAAATATTTTTTGAGTGAATTTCAAAAATGAAATCTGATTTATCTAATTATCAAATATATTTTTTAACTTTTTGTATAATCATTAAAATATTATCGTTGAAACGTGAAAAAAAAATATTTTACAAGAAATGTAATAAAAATGAGTAATAAAAGTAAAATTTAAGACGAAAAAAAAATTTCGCGCCTTATAAAATTATTTAAATTAACTTTCCAAAATATACCGTGTACGATGAAGAAAAACATTTCAAAATCATAAATTTTTATAAGCAATCAGAAAAAAGAGACTTCACTACATTTATTGAATCTCTTTACGTTTCTGCAAAAAAGAAGCAACATGCCTTAAATTGATCCAATAAAACTTTGAAAGAAGTATCCATTGAAGAAAGCTTTATAAAACACACCTTTAAATCCTTTAAGCATTTAGCCAATGAGAAATGAACTGTAATATTAGGAAATTCCTGTTTTTCATTTTGGTTGAAAGTCCGTTTAATTCTGAAATTCGGTTTTTAATTCAAAGAAGTTTCAAAATCTCCAACAACTCTCCTCGAGACATTAGGTATAATTGATCAAAATGCAAGAACCAAACAGCCAAAATAATAAATAAAAAGAATAAAAAAAAGAAAAATATTTTACTTAACTTGAATGGGAGCTCAGCTGAGATGTAGAAAAAGACTTCATTTCTAACGAAGTGTAGAGTTTGTTTACATTCTTGATGTATCTGCGTAACAAAAGTTTCCTCGGGTTTATTCAGAAGAATAATAGAACAGTTCCCTTTATGACAATGAAAATATAAATTTATACTGTTGCTTGCAACGATAACTTACTATACTTAGTAAAGTTATTAGAATTAATTACATTTTAAAACTATTTTCATTGGATCAGTCTTGAATGACTTTAAATCAAAAATCATAAAACATTTTATGTAATATGCCCATGAATGTAGAATTAAAACCATTTTGTCATGAATGTCCATACCTATCTTGAGTCAATAGAAATTATTTAAAACATTTTCTTCAAAAAAAAAAGTAATTTTAAGTATTAAGTCAAAACTAAGCATAGCAATTTATTTTAAAATATCAGTGAATTGAACAAATAAAAAAGACAATAAAATCTGTTTTTATTGTATTGGAAACGCAATTAAATCAGTAAGCTGAAAAAGAAAACTTAACGTATACATATTTCTCTTGTTATGAAGTTTTACTTAATTTAAATTTTTTTATTTATTATTATTTTTCTCTATTTTCTTATCGAGAACAAAATAAACTGCATTTCAAATGCAGTGAAGCAAACAGCATGGACGTGGAGAGAGGGAGGAATTGTGTAAATAAAAAAACAAAATCAGGCAGCAAGTAAGATTTCGAAAGCAACACTGTTTTTATTCTTTTGTGGTTAAATACAAAAGAATGAATGAGAAACCTCTCGTATCGAGTTATGGAACGTATCTAGTTTTCTTGCGCATTGCAAAAAAGCTTAGAGTTTTTTTTATGAGAATATGCATGGTAATTAAATTCCATTCAATGGAATGGATTCTGTTTCAGTTTAGCTTCCTTTTTCGGTTTTGCTATTTCAATTTTTGCTTATCGATAAAAAAAATGGCGACAACCACTAAAAGTCTCGGAGTATCGATGATGTGTTCTTTTTTGGAATGTTTTTTTGTTTCAGAACGATAAGCGGATTCTTTATCCTGAAAAATCTAAGTTAGGAAACAAAAAAAAGTTCTTTGTCCCGATAACCGTTCTAAAGCTGTGATACAGTTTTTAAACGAGATTAAAATATGTGGGAACATAAGATTCTAAGGGATCTCGCAGAATCGTGATATTATCTTTATTTTCATAAATATGGTTTATTTCCTTCAGTTGTTGTTCCTAAAGGTATTAGTAAAAAAGGTATTAGTATTTTTGTGATATTTTTATTAAGTTTTAGATATATGCAATGTTTTTAATCTAATAATATAAGGTAATTTGATTAAATTTATCCATTTTTTGATTTTTTTTTTTGTTTTGTTTTCTTTTGTAACTCCATGACTCAAACGAGCTATATAATATCAACTCCATGTTAACATATAAATACATCAGTCTTTTACTGAACACATTTAAATTATTACTTGTTATATAGTGGAATAAAAATTGGAGATTGATAATAATATATTTCAGAATGTTAATGTATGCATATTTATCAGATTCATTTTTGAAGTTGTTTCATTAATTCTGAGATAAAGTTTTGTGCTTCAAATTAGCTTCTGATTCATTCATTTAATAAAAGATCTATGCATTTACATAAAATTTAAATATGATAGATTAATAATTTTGAAGTTTAAACTTAATTAAACGTTATCTATAGCCATATAATTTTTTTTTATTTTGTTTTCACATCTTTTTTTTTATTTTTCAAATTTACTAAGTTACCCAATTCTTTATTTATCACTTATAATTATTGTCGTTACTTCAATTGTTAATACATTGGCCAAGAAAAGAGAATATTTTAATCTTGTAAGGAAGTTGATTTCTTTTCTCAACGTTCATAAACATATTCCTTAAACAATAAGGGAATTTTTATATTTTGATTATAAATGTTTCATGATCAACTATTCTTTCATAATAACTTTTCATAAATTTTATATTTCAATTATAACCAGTTCATTACACCAGTTAGTATTTTTCGTTTTTATCAATCCATTTTATAGTAATAGTTTCATAGCAGGATCTCAAATTTTATCAATCATGATATAAATTTTCTTAACGTCCTTTTAAATATGATCAATTTATACGATGAATTTTGAAACACATTAGTTTATTTAACCTTTACGCAAATGATTTCATAGCAATTACTTAAGATAATATCAAAAAATAATGATTGTGATTAAATTATCATATGCTTAACTCATATTTGAAATAGTTACAGCGCTTCATCCTAAAAGTTAATTTTAAAAATGAAATTTTTAATATTATCCTGATTTTTTTCAACTATCAAAATATATTTTAAGCAGTAAGGACATATTTATATTTTGAAGAATTGTGTAAGAGCTATATAATATATGATATTTTGTGAATATTTAGATTTGGAGCTTAATTATATCGTTTTGACAGTAATAACAAAAATACATTGTATGTAATAAATTATACATAATGGATGCAATTATATATGACATTATAATCATCATCATCATTGTCCCAACAGCCCCATGGTGGGCCAAGACCGTTTGTCTATTAGCGGATTTCGAGATGAGAGACGTTTTTCTTTTATTGGGTTGGGTTTTTAGCCCTATGTCCAACAGTCATATTAGACCGGGAACTACTGTTTAGAGTGGATTCCGAACCTCTACAAGCATCCATGGCACCTATCCATGTCCCTATGTCAACAATGGCAATCATGACAACTATCCATGGGCCCTATCCCCCTATCCAAGCATCCATGAAACCTATGGCACTGAACGCAGAGCTCCAGTTACTCGGCCGGGAGGCCCCTAAAATTATTTTTGATCATTAAAAAAATTGTGATATTTAAAAAAAAAATTATAGTTGTAAAAGTATAAAAATGTGAGTAAAAAGTTAACAAATGAACTCAAATAAGTTACTAACATTTCATTTTAAATATATATATAATAATAAATAATAAATGTATATAAATTTATATAATATTTTGTTGAAATTAAACTAAATAATAACAACTTAACTTAGTGCGTAAGTTAATCGGAAGTCTATTTAACTATTCATCTCAATCATGTTTCCATATCCCCAACGACATATATATATATATATATGTGTGTGTGTGTGTGTGTATATATATTGCCAAACATTTCAGATGTATATTAATTTCTAAGGTTAATTAAACTCGTAACTAAATTGTTATTATTTATTAACCTTTAAAATTATTATAACTACTCATAACAACGATCCTTCAAATATACTTTAAAAACATCATCTTCCTTTCCAGTAACATAAGCAAACTCGAATGATTTCAGCGAAATCAACATTATTGCTAATTCACCAAACACAGCTCAGCAAGCATCCTTTGTTGGGTCCAATAATCAGCAGATTGCGTTTTGAAATACTGACGCACGGAAGCCTGCTTTAGAGGAGTAAAAGCTATCTGCGGTCTGCAAGGGATAGGGCGGTAATAATTCCTCCCCTTCTAATCTACGAATGTAACTCTGTTGTGAGTGCGCCACATTCGTAAGTAACAGCTCATTTTCAACCGACTGAATAGCATCCGCCAAATACCCATTATAAATCTCAAACTCGAGAGGTCGCCTTCCCCAAATGTTACCGTAAAATAATCGAGTCATTACCAAGGATGGAACTTCCCCAGAATTTAAGATTTCTATGGGTATTTATCTTGGACTCTGGGCTTTGCACGAAGAGCGTTGGAAGTGGGCAGCGTTATAGGAGGAGGAGTGCACATGACCTCGCAAATTGAAATGCATGATGTCTGGAGTGTGCAGAATGTATGAGTTGCTGGTGTAGCGCGGTCATTTTATTTTAGGCTTGTTGGGCCAAGTTGGCTATTAACTAAGCGTCTTGGGGGAATTCATTAGTTTGAGGATTATTGTAAGCGCGGCAGATTGTTTTCGCCCTGATTTATCATAACATGCGAAGTAAAAGTTGCTGTTTATTCGAATAATTAAGATCAATCATCAAGTCAGGTGATTTAATACTTGCATTAGGAAGTACATCTTTCTTATTAAATAATAATCCCTGTGTCTTATTTGCAATCAGTTAAATAATGAAACTTAAAGAAAACAGAGAATACACGTACGTAGACATTATTAAATTTACCAAACAATGATAACTTTTAAATTAAAATTTCGATATGTGTTATAAATGTATTCTTTACATCTTGCGATGTGTTCTGGTTTTGTAACAAATATTGTTTTACAATTATAGTAAAACATGTTAAGGAAATAAAAATGGAAGTTTTTTTTTTAAATTGTACTTAAAATGAGTGTTGATTATATTGTTTGATTTCAGATTCCGGAATAATATAAATTAAATTTATGAAAATTGAGCCAATTTACCAAATAACAAATATAACAAGTGGAATTTTAGTTAATTATACGCATCCAGTATAGGTGTTATGTAAATGAATTTATGATATATATTAAATCTTCTTAAAAATATAACAGCACACATAGCGCACAAATTATTTATTTCCGTTCGAAAGCATATAATTCGTTTTTTTTAAGGAAAAAACCAGTAACGTTAAAAAGCGTAATGTTAATTGCATTTACGAATTTATCATTGTAGTTAAAAGACATTTTAAATAGTTTGGTTTGACTTAGGCATAAGATGAACCAACAATCTGATAATTTTATGATGGACAAAAAGTAATGCACAGAAATTAATTTTAAGAAATTTAATTAAATCATTCCATTGCTGAAAATTTAATTAAATATTTTAACTAATGTAAATATATTTACTATTTTGAAATAATTTTTAATAGGATATAAACATCAAATTTTCAGGAAATTTTTTATAAGTTGTATAAATAAATATCTCTCTTAATCATATTTAAACTTATATTTTATTTATAACAACTCAATTTTCACTGGCAAAATTTTTAAATGGATATATCATTCAAGTTTAAATTTGGGTTAACATGAATTAATTTTATTTAAAAGGGTGTAATATAATAAAAGAGGTTTACTTCGATTCCATGTTTTATATAGTTAACATTATGAAGATTTCGCAAGGTGTTCTCCAATTATTACTATTATAAAATTATAATTATTATAAATATATATTATAAATATATAATATAATTATAAAAATATAATTATAATTATTATTTGAAGTATTATTTTTACTTAAAAACAATTTCTAAAATAACATTTTTTAAATCCATCCAAATAATTTTAAATGCTCTTAGTTTTGATTTGAATATTGATAATAATAGTTTCTGAATTAGTTAAGTTCCAATTTTTTTGCTCTCAATAATCTAAACATTATCTTCAATAATATTATGCGTATGGCAGTTAATGCTCACTATATGCAATTAATTTCATTATAATAGTTCACATGTTCAACAGTTAACGTTTCAGACTGAACTATTCATCCAACATCATTTAAGGAAATATATATATATATGTTGTTGTTATTGATATTATATAGTTCATTGGAACACTCATATATATATATATATATCTTTGTTCCTATACACGATCCATTAAGATGATATCCACCTTCATAATCATTTCAACATCAGAAAAAAATATTCTTAACTCTATTTCAAGATTATTAAATGAAATTAAATAATAATTTATATATGTATACAATACATGTATAAGAGTAAATAAAAATGATGCATTAAACAATTTACTAGTTTCTACCACACTAACGTTATATATAGTACGTAAAAATTAGTATTTAAAATCAATGAACTTTGACACTGAGAAATAGCTAAAAAGATTAAAAAGACAAAAAATAACCGCTGTTTGTTGTGAGGTATTCAAACGAGCATCATAATTGCATACGAAACAACAGCCACGTGCCTAAGAAAGGGAAGGTAGCAGTTAACGAACTGCCAGACGAACAACTAAGAATCATTCTGTAATAACTGTTCTATGTAACAAATATCTTCAGATGTCCCTATAGGGAAAACACCTTAGGAGACATTCTACTTGTGGCAGCAACACACGGGAACCACAACAGATGTAAGGATGACCAATCTGCCTCGGACACTGGTGACAGGATGATGGATGGATAGCGGGAGTTATATTCCCTCCCAGTTTATAATGATCCTTGATAAAACGCATATCGTAATACTCACAGAAGAATAACTATCACTGCGCAATGATTTCCAATAGTTTCAAGCAACGCGATACCAGAGATAGTAGTTCAATAGAATAACATGAATTTTAATCATTAACATGAATTTCCAATCCATTTAGCTTTTTGAACTTTTCCCTCAAGCCTATAGATAAAATTTTTATTTTACTTTTTCTCATTAAACCTTTTTGTTGTTTAGATTTTCTGCAGTTTCAATTGATTTCAACAGAGATTATTTCTGGGCATCAGATATAACGCATATCTCTTTATTTATGTTTACTGTCTCGAAAAATATTCTCCCAAAACAATGTTTATTAACTAGGAACGAAATGTCTCACCCTATACAAGTTCATGGGGCATTATATAAACAACATGTGTCTCGTATTTCCATAAAATACAGTTTGCCATATATTTCCAAATAATTTTAAGGAACTTAGCTTCGATTTCAATATTTATAATAAATGTTTTACAGATCTGTTGCCTCCAATGTTCCAAAATATAAACCTCAATAATATTATGTTTATTACTGTTTTACAATATGCAGTTAAGTTCATTATGTCCATTAAGTTATGTTCACATGTTGCCATAATAATAGTTCATATGTTCGTTCTATTTTGCCATTGCCTTCATTTGTGAATACATATTCATTTCAAAATTCATCTCCTACCCCAATACATCTACCTGTCTTATACAGATTCTAAATAATCTAGAACTTTTTGCTAATTAAAGAATTTGCTTCTCTCACTCAATTATTTATTAACTTCCTAAAAACTAATAATTTTGACAGAAAAAATCTCAGAAAATGCAACATTATACTTTGACTTAAATGAAATATCATAAACAGTGGTATTAACATAGAAATATTAATTTTTCAGATGCAAATATAGTGAAATGTATTAACTCCGTACAACGGATGAAAATATTTTGTGATTAATTTACTTCCTTGTATTTTAAATACTTTAATCTTTTATGGGCGATATTACAGTGTTTAAAAATTTAAGCGACTTTTGTAATCCTATTACACTCATGTCCATAAATTCAGGATAATGAAATTCAGACAAAGAAAGAGACAGAAGCAAAACAAATTTGACTTATTTGTAAAGTCTATTCATTAAACAAAAGGTAAAGAGTGAAATAGATGCTATATGTTTGACATAATTAATAAAAATTGCGATTTTTACTCCCTGGATCAAATTTCAAAAAAGACCTATTTACAAAAAACAGTATAACATCGTTAGTATGAAGGTTAATATGGACTATGTCTCATGGACGATGCAAAACAGGCCTTACAACGCCTAGGCATGCTGAGTATCAAATTATCAATCTGATCTTGGAGAATATTACACCACTCATCAAGGAATGCCCTCCGAAGTTCCGGTTGACAGGTGGGAGGGGGTTGACGGGCTGCAATTCGTCGGCCAAGCACATCCCACACATGCTCTATTGGATTCAAGTCTGGTGAGTATGCGGGCCAATCCATACGGGTGATATCCTCCCATTGAAGGCATTCGTCTACAAAATTTGCACGGTGAGGACGGGCATGGTCACCCATAAACAGCCCCGAAACAAACGTACATGTTGTTCCAGAATGACATCCCGATAGATGTGGCCTGTCATCGTTACACTCTGAACATGCAAGTCAGTTCTGGAACCAAGAATAATTCCTCCCCAAACGAGCCATCCTGCACCACCGTAACAGTGTCGTTCAATGGTGTTCTCTTGGTAGTAACGGGTACCTGGCGCTCTCCATATGGAAGTCCGGCGAGAATCAGACTGCAAACTAAACCTGGACTCGTCGGAAAACATCACACAAGACAACTGTTGCGGTGTCCACAATGCATGCTCTCTACTCCAGGTTAATCGCAGGCGTCAGTGAGTTGCGGTAAGTGGAACACATCTGACATGCCTACGAGCATATAGACCAATGTGCACTAAGCGTCTGTACACGGTCTGCCTTGAAACTGTCGTACCGGTAGCTGAAGAGAGCTGACGAGACAGGTCTGATGTTGTGCTCCGTTTGTTTCTTTTGTCAGTAACTGCTAAATACCGGTCCTCATTCGGCGTTGTAACTCGGGGGCGACCTGTGCTGTAACATCTACTCACATTACAATCATCTTGGAATCGTTGCCAAAGCCTGGAGATGACACTCTGGGCGATTCCAAGTTCCTCGGATACTTCCAGCTGGGTACGTCCCCATTCCAGTCGTCCGATAATTCTACCACGTAAAAAATCATCCAAATACTTCCTTTGTGCCATAACTATGCGGTTATGGCATTGAAAGGCTTTTAAAGCGTTTGTGAACAATTTTACTTCTTTGCCACCATTCCTTATATACCCCTCTCTTACACTTTCGTCATTGTGACGTACTATCCGCGCCATCTGGTGGTTTCCTGTAATTTGCATATTCTTCTTCAAGATGTGTGTGATAATTCTACAGGTGTAATTTTTATTTTAGAGTTCAATTTCTGTGTGATTCTGAATTATCCTTAATTTATGGACATGAGTGTATAACTTAAAATGCATTATTTTAATCCTATCTTGATGTATTTAAAAAAAAGTTATCATCAGTTCCCAGATATCGCAATTTAATAATATATTAAGCATAAAGCATTCTCTGTACAAAATCGTCTCATTGTAATGGGCTTTAAAATATTAACAGTATTTCACAAAATTGGATTATTTCTTCTATTTCAATAACTCCAAGGGCGTTTGAAACATAATATATTTATGTTTATATGCTAGCTGAATTTTTTTTTATGCATAAGTAAACTAAAACGATTAGCTTTATAAGAGATCTTGCGGGAATTTAATGCAAAGTTTAGTATATTTAACTTTCAAATAGTTTCAGAGCTTTACTCTTTTATTATGTGGACATTAAATATTCTTACCTTACTTAAATTTTGTGGGGGTTTTTGTGTTGTTTTCTATTAATAAATTATTTTTTAATTTCATTAAATTTTACATAGCATTTTGAATTTAATCTGCATTACTATGTGGTTGTCGTTGTTGTTTTCATGTTCCTTGTGTCGTTTTTTTTTAATTTTTATTTTATTACTTATTGTAGCCTGCCATTGGTTATAAAACAAAATTATTTTAAAAAGAAAAGTTTTTCAGAAATAACTTTACAAAATATGTAGTCTTAAATTGATAATTTGTTCATTATTATGCGAAAATAAACGTTACATCCTATTACAATGAATTTATTAAAATTTTATTTCATAATTTATATACATGAAGAATTTTTTGATAATTATTATTGTACCAAAATTTTATTATTAGAAAATAGTTTAAGTTTCAATATTTTTCATTATTAAATTTAACTTTTTATTTATACACTTTTCTGTATTATAAAAAACAAAATTAACTATATTAATCTTAACTAACTATATAACTATACTAAAGTAATAAATATTTTGAGAAAATTTCTTAAATTGATATAATGTTTTTGAATTTTACTAATTTTTATTTTAATGCTAAAAATATTGCTATTTCCAAGAATAATAAAATAGACTTTTAAAATGTTTGATATTATGAAATATTTCGTTTTAAATCAATGAAAAATTACATATAGTGAAAAAAATAATTTATAATTTAAGAAAAAAAAACTTTGAATGAAATGTTATAATTTTCGAACTATTTCGCCTTAAAAATGAAAGGTATGAAAATTTTTAAACATTTTATTTGAAAATGCGCAATAATATTTTATTAATATTTAGATTATTGAAACTCTTAGTACATAAAATGATAAGATATTCATTTTTTAAGTTCTTTCTGTTGCAATGAATAATTCTGTGATTAAAGCAAAATATTTCTTTAATAAATTCTCAATTTTTTTTACACCATTCTGTTTCTGATAAGATCCTTCTCCAAAATTAATCTTTTCAAGATACTTCTCTTTTTCAAAGAGTTAAAAGAGGTATAGTTATTATAAAGGCTTTGTGACCCAGACTTTGTGTTCTTTCTTGAGGTATTTTGTTTTTATTCTTTCAAATCCTCATGAGAATTAAAACATGAATCAAAGAGAAGAAGAATTATTGATAAGAACATCATAGTTTTAAGCCATAAATATTAAATTCTTAAGATATGTCTAGTTTTTTTTATATAAATAATATGGTGAAACTGCAAATTTATGCATTAGTTACTCATAGCATCAATATAATAGGCTAAAATAGAAAATGTAATCTATAAAAAATAGAAAACCTACTTTATATTACCTTAATTAAAATCACAAATATAAAATTATTTTCTTGATATAATATCAAATTAAATATTTTAAATACTTGTTAATTCAAATGTATGGGTGAGAAAATAAAGCAAATATATTATTACTGCAATGAATTTATTTTACAAATACTAATGTAGATATTCTGCAAAAATATTTGAAATTTTATTTGTAAATACTTGAGTAATTGTAAATATTTGTAAATACTAGTTAGTTAATTTCAATATTCCCTCTAGAGGAATTCAAAAATACAAATAACCAGAATAGAAAACATTTCTGCATGGATTTTCAAATAAGTCTGGAAGTAGATAGTTTCGTAATACAGACTGTTGTTCATAGAAACCACGAATCATTTATGCGATGAGTTCAAGAGGCAAAATGTGCGATTTTTAGACATAGGAAATCCAAATGTGAAATTGTAAAGAGATTATCTGAAAATAAATGTTTTAAATGACATTACAAACAGCATTGTCTTTTAATTTTCTTACTTTTATACATGACTTATTTACTACAACCGAACCATCTACTGGAATTTGCTTCTAAATTGTCGTTGCCTCAGTTGGTAGAAGACTATCCTGGCTTCAGTTTTCAAAATGGCAGCGAAACACCACTTAATATAACCGCGTAATGGGCAATCTTAGAAATAATATGCAATGTCACTAGATTAGTAGTTCTGTGTCAAATGATGTGATCATGTCCTGAGTAAAAAACCTTGTAAGTTTTTTCTCTGTGTATATGTGACCTACAAGTTACAATGATGATATTATGACGGAAAAGGTGGTCGAATGAGTAAGCTATGGTAAGTTAACTTGTGTGATAAGATCTAGATTACCATATAGACATAGTCTCATGTCTCAAAAGGGGCCTTATTAAAAATTTCCAGAAACTTGAAAGAGAAAAATAATGACCTTTTCCTGCAATAACTGTATTTGAGAAATAAACTGATAAAATAGTCTTAAATATGATTAATTTTTGAATAATTTATTTTGATTTAGCTTCCATAATCAGTTACCGTTTTGTTATAAAATTCCGATTAAAATGAAATAGACGTATAAAATAATACATGAGAAATTTTTACGATTAAATATAAAATTAAAAAAAATACATTAAAGAAACATCACGAAAGAAAATAATATCGTACATATTAAAAAATTCCTATTACCATTCTTGCAAAACTTGCCACTTGGCTTAATGAAATGTTTTGTGAAAGCCGTGGACAAGAATGGATCCGCCTTATGTACATAAATAACACATTTCTTGCAATTACCGAAACAAACCGTAACAATGAATTTCCATTGGCCCAAAGATCTTCAAGCTGTTTATTTATACAAAATTTAATATCCCTTTCCAACAAGATGAGAAATAAACCAAAAATTCTTTTCGCTTTATGTCAAGAAATGTGAAGTTAAAGAACCAGTGATGGAAATAAGAAAGAGATTAGTGATAGTGATGGAAAAAGAAATAAGTGTTAGTGATAGATAAACAAGAAAATGATAGAAATGTTGTCAGCATATAAGAATCTTGGTTGCACTATTTCTCTAAAAATTTATTATTTTCTTCAGTGTAATTTGGAAATTTGTTTCTGAAGGTTTGTGGATGTGGATGTTGCGCCAATGAAGTAGAAAGTTTATAGTTCTTTAATTATGTGCCTTTAATTATGTGCCTAATCCTTAAAATTTTATCCACGTCATTCCTTTTAACGACAAACACTTATTGCAGGCAATAAGAATCCGTAGAAGAAATTAACCTTTTTCGTCCTTTTGCCTACATTATAGAAACATTTTGTCAAAAGATTATCCTCAATCAAGTAATTACCTAAAAATATATGTATGTTTACATGCTAATATTTATGCTACATTAGGCAATTTTTTAATTTTCATTAAATAATTCTATCATAAATTATAAAATTGTTTTTGTAACTAAGCGGTTTACAAAATATTTTTAAGTTCATACTTCATTATATTTACCAATTATTTCAAAATATTATTATAAAATGACGAAAGACAATAGCAAATACAGAATGAACACAAAATTTTGCATTAATGCCAGACAAATATTTTTTAGGAAAGTGACATCGAAATGCCCGGCTACTTCTAGGTTAATACAGAATTCCAAATATCGTCCCGATTTATTTGATTCACAACAACAGAGGAAAAGCTTCTTAAAACCTTTTCATCCTTCTGCCTTCCTGCTTAGAAACTCATTTCATATGTACTGCATTCCTACTCTTTCCTCTCTCTATCTTTCGTCTTCAGAAGAACCAGTCAAAAATGGCATCCAAACTACCTGTGGCGAAAAGAAATCAAACTGCCGTGAATATTGCTTCAATGCGAACAAAACTCAATCCTTTTATAAGCGGCATTGAATTCCTCTCAATATATTTGAAGACAGGGGCAAGAAAAAGTACTCACTAAACTGAATTTATTTTGCTTTGCAATATGTCTGTGTACTCGCATGTTAAATCTCGTGCAATGTTTACGCTTATCTGCGTATAGATTTCCATCTCTGCATCTGTGAAATGAGCAAACTGAATTTCATATCCTGCATTTTGGCGGGCTGGAAAAGTCATTTTGTTTGTACACCAAATGCCGAGAACTTTATCTATTTGAAAAAATAATAATATCCCACAAGCTGAAATCGATTTTGCCCGCATAAATTTTTCAGTATATTTCTCTTTTTAAATAGTGTATATGAAGTGAATTTTAAGTTGTACGTATTAATATGTTAAATATTAGATATTAAATAATAACATATATTTTACAAATGATTCTAAAAATTCGCATTATTTATTTAAAATAAGTTTTGTAAAACTCCATTTAATTATGTGGCAATCTAAAAAACGCAACATCAGTACTTAACACTAAATTTATTTCTTAGGAAAATAATTTTTTAAAAGTGTAATAAAATTTCAAAACTAGTTTTTCAATGATTATGTATCCTCATTATATATATTTTCAATAACATGGTATCATTACATAACACTAAATGTTTATATTAAATAATGATATCTCGAGTTATGAAGCAAATTTTGAAAAGAGTTTACAAACAGAGTTGTTTTACTTTTTTTATAATATATTTTTAATCAGTGTCATATATCTATTTTTAAATCAAATTAAAAAAAATTATAAAGTCTTTAACTATTTAACTGAAACTAAAAAGTTTCAATACAATTTAAAATATAATTTATAATATTTTACATATGTATGCTGTATTTTCAATAAAATTTTATCAAGTATTTAACAATAACTGTCAATTTATATGCAATTAACAACTAGAGTATCAAACACATTTTAAATATGACAACAAACAAATAAAAAATATTAATTTTTCATTATCGATAAAATAGCATAATATAATATATTAACCACATCTAGCATTCCTTTTAAAAATTATTCAGTTAAATAACCACATCTAGCATTCCTTTTAAATTAACACATTAAATTTCTATAATTATATAAATATAAATTAATAAATTATAAAATATAAGAATGAGCTACATAATGTTCCAAATTATAACAACTTTATTTCAACATGAGATTAAAGTAATTTTTAAAAAATATTTCTAATGCGTTTAAAAACCATTGTTTCAAAAATATACTTTAACTTATGAAAAACCATTTAACAAAAATGATAAAAATTAATAATATTAAAAATAAAAGAATTTCATAAATCGAATTAATTACATAAAGCTTTTTTTTTATTTTTTACAGATATTTATTTTTTAATTATTAACCTGGAAATCATCAGTAATTTCTATGCGTAAATTCTTGATAAATTATAAAGCTAATTATCCAAATGGGGAGCTCAAGGAAAACTAATTCAATAGAATTATTTAAACTATGAAACTCGGCTGATTGCAGTCCTTAAATAATGCGATGTTTATAAAGTTTATATTTCGTGTTTTTCAAGTTACAATTTTTATTATACTATTTTGCGTATAATAATAATAATACATTTTTCATATTAATTTATTATATTTCATGGGTTTGTGTTTTTTGCTTATATAATTAATTAGGCTTTGTAGAATTAATTTAATATTTCTATTAATATATTAATAAATAATATTTCAATTTCTATTAAATATTATCTGAAAAAATTAAAATTACACTTCATGTTTTAAATAGTGTTTCTAACTTTGCATTCATTTTCTTTAAACAAAAAATATATTTTTATTATGTATTTATTAAAATAGAAAACTGATTAAAATCAACTTTTTTTTATTTAGTTTTAACATAGCATTTAGTTTTTAGTCCCAGAAACATTATATCCTAAATTAAAATATCTAAGCATAAAAATGTTTATAAATTAACAAAGCGTGCATTTGTTATTAAATTTTTTTTATTAAATTTCAAATTTCAAGGGAATACATTCTAATAGAACACTGCATACAGAAAAAAAAAAAAAACCTTTTTAAGCAGAATATTACATGTATTATGCTTAGTAATATTTTATAGTTTTACGATTTATAATAATTAATGTTTAAACTTAAAACTAAAATTGAAAAATATATGTCATTTTTATTGAAAAATTCAGCATGTATTACAGAATTTTATGGTTATAGGGGACAAAAAGAAAAATAAAAGGTGCTGTAAGAAATGAGTAAAAGATAGAAAAAAAAAAGTAAACCAATAAATTCACAACATAGCACCAGATTTTTATTCCAGACGAATTTTATTCTGAAATAGATCGCCTTGAATTCCAAATTTAGTGATTTAATGTAAAGCAAAAAAAAAAAAATCCATTACACTTTCTGGCTGTTTAGAGAAGAAACGTAGCATCATGAAAGAATGATCTTGTTAGCTGTGATATCTCGCTCTATTCTTTTTTTTTGTGAGTAGCATATAAAATAAAGTATATTGTTTATTTTTAGTCCTACCTATAGAACCAGGTAAGTAGATGATATTCAGATATAAATTTTAAAAAGAAATGTTTATTATATTTAATTAATTCTTACATAATTGAAGACAATGATGATGGTAAATGTATATTTAAATTCCTAGTATTATGCTTCAAAATTTTTCAAAGTATTCTGTAACATTACCGAATCTATTACAGATTACACAATGGATATTATTAATTGTTATAAAAAATTCAACTAAAGTATTAAAATTTATATCATGCTGCATATTCCAAATTTTATTCCAAACTGTTTAATTAAAATGACACATATTTATAGATATAAAAGAAATAATTTCCAATTGTGAATATTTATAAAACAGTTAGACGCGTTAAAACTGTTAAGTAATTATTATACTTAAAACGTAATAAGTATTCATTTTTGTATTCTAATAAGTATTCAATTTTGTAGCTAAGAACCTAGAAACCTATGGCACAGAGCGCCAGCCACTCGACCTCTAAGCCCTACTATGATTAGTAAAGTTATTAAAAATAGTCTTAAAACTTTAAAAATATTTATAAGTTGAAGGAATCCGAATTGAATGCTATCAATAAAAAATCATCAAACATTTTATTGCCTGCATTTATATGTAGAATTAATGCCGTTTCGTCATCAATGTCCTTACAGCTCAAGAGCAAATGAAATTTATTTAAAGTCCTTTCTTCAGAAAAAGGCAATTTTAAGTATTAAGTCAAAACTAAACATAGTAATATATTTTAAAATATCGCTCAACTGAACAAATAAAAAATATAATAAAATCTGTTTTTATTGTGTTGGAAACACAATTAAATCAGTATACTAAAAAAAAGAAAACTTAGCATATATATATTTCTTTTGTTATGAAGTTTTGCTTCATTTTTATTTTGTATTTATTAGTATTTATTTATTTATTTTGTTATCGAGAACAAAATAAATTGCATTTGAAATGTAGTGGAACAAACAGTAAAGACGTGGAGAGGGAGGGAAGATTGTATTAAATAAAAAAAAATCAGCTGCGAGTCAGATTTCGAAAGCAACACTGTTTTTATTCTTTTGTGGTGAAAGACAAAAGAATGAAAAAGAAAAGAATTATGGAATGTATCGAGTTTTCTTGCGCATTACAAAAAGCTTAGATTTTTTTTTTTTTTTTTCATGAGAATCTGTATGGTAATTAAATTCCATTCAATGGAATGGATTCTGTTTAATTTTAGCTTCCTTTTTCTGTTTTATTATTTCAATTTTTGCTTATCGATAAAAAAGAATGGCGACAACCACTAAAAGTCTCGGAGTATCGATGATGTGTTCTTTTTTGGAATCATATTTGTTTTAGAACGATAAGCGAATTAGTTGTGTTCTTTATCCTGAAAAATGTAAGTTAGGAAACAAAAAAGTTTTTTACCCCGATAACCACCCTTCTAAAGCCGCGATGCAGTTATTAAACGAGATTAAAATATGTGGGGACATAAAATTTTAAGGGATATCACTGAATTGTGATATTATCTTTATTTTCATAAATAAGTTATTTATTCTTCAGTTCTTGTGGCCAATATTCTTATTAAGTTTTAGATGTATGCAATGTTTTTAATCTAATAAAAAAAAAGCTAATTTAATTAAATTTATCCATTTTTTTTTTCTTTGTTGAGTAACTCCAAGACTAAAACCAGAAATAAAGTATCCACTGTATGTTTGTATATAAATCTATCACTCTTTTACGGTAAAATTTTAAATTATTATTAATTTTTGTTTTACAGTGTAATAAAAATTAGATATTGAAAATACTGTATTTCAGAAAAAAAATTTATTTATTATATACATTTTGTAATACGTTTCTATAAGTTAGAAGATAAATTTTAGAGAAATGATCGATTTACTCATTTAATAAAAGATTTATGTTCTTTATTTACTAAATTTATTACTCATTTTGAAGTTTAAATTTAATTAATCGTCCTCTATCTCAATGTAAAAAAACAAATTTGCTATTCATTTTTTATATTCTCGTTTTTTTTCTTATTTTTCAAGTGTTCTAAAATATCCATTCCTTTATTTATTACATAATTATTATTTTCACTTTCATTTTTAATGCATTATATAAGAAACGAGAAATTTTTAAACTTGTAAGGAATTGGTTTGTTTTCTTCAACATTTAAGCCATATTATTTAAGCAATATGTGAATTTTTATATTTTGATTAAATGTTTAATGGGCAACTATTCTGTCATAATATCTTTTCATAAATTTGAGATTGTTAATTTTTTGAGATTGATTATTTTTTGTTTTTTAAATCCATTTTATAATAATAGTTTCAGAGCAGGATCTCAAATTTTATCAATCATGATATAAATTTTCTTAACGTCCTTTTAAATCTGATCAATTTATACGATGAATTTTGAAACACATTGGTTCATTTAATCTATACGCAAATGATTGCATAGCAATTACTTAAGATAATATCAAAAAATAATGATTGTCTTTAAATAATATGATTAAGACATTTGGGAAATAGTTGCAGGATTCATCCTAAAAGACAATTTTAAAAATTAAAATTTGATTTTTATCATGATTTTCTCAACAATCAGAATATCATTACGCAGTAAAAGCATATTATATATATATATATAATATGTCATTTTATGTAATATATATAAATATATATATATATATATTACATAAACCCTTTAGATGCATATTGATTTTTAATATTAATTAAGCATGTAACTAAATTGTTATTAATTAACATTTAAAATTATTATAACTAATTATAACAAGGATCATTCAAATATACAATAAAAATGCCATCTGTTTATCAAATAACATAAGAAAACGGGAATATTTTCTGTGAAGTCAATATTATTCTTAATTCGCCAAACAGAGCTCAGCAAGCATCCTTTATTGGTTCAAATAATCAGAGGATTGCGTTTTGAAATGCTGGCACACGGAAGCCTGCTTTACAGGAGTAAAAGCTATCTGCGGTCTGCAAGGGATAGGGCGGTAATAATTTCTTCCCTTCTAATCTACGAATGTACGTCTATTTTGAGTGCGCCAGACTCGTACGTAACAGCTCATTTCCAACCCACTTAATAGCATCCGCCAAATACCCATTATAAATCTTTAACTCGAGAGGACGCCTTCCAGAAATGTTACCATAAAAAAGTCGAGTCATTACAGGGGATGGAACTTCCCCACAATTTAAGATTTCCATAGGTATTTATCTCGGACTCTGGGCTTTGCACGAGGGACGTTGGAACCGGGCAGCGTTATTGGAGGAGGAGTGCATATGACTTCGCAAATTGAAATGCATGATGTCTGTAGTATGCGGAATGCATGAGTGGATGGTGTAGCTCGGTCATTTTATTTTGGGCTTGTTGGGCCAAGTTGGCTATTAACTAAGCGTCTTGGGGGAATTCATTAGTTTGAGGATAATTGTAAGCTTCGCAGATTGTTTTCGCCCTGATTTATCATAACATGCGAAGTCAAAGCTGCGATTTGTTCAAATAATTAAGATCAATTACAAAGTCAGATGCTTTACTACTCGCGTTAGGAAATGCATAGTTCTTATTAAATAATAATCCTAGAGTCCTACTCGCAATCAGTTTATTAATAAAACTTAAACCGCTATTATTATAACTTTTTTAAACAATAATAACTTTTAAATTAAAATTTCTACTGGTTTCACAAGTGTATTCTTTACATCTTGTGATATGTTTTGATTTATGTAAATATATAATGTAAATGTTTGTAATGTAACGCTTTATGTAAAAATATATCGCATTCAATTGTTAATTCCAAATTCCTGTCAAAATTTATTTTCAACCCCAACACTTCCACATGTCTTATACATATTCTAAGCAGCCTGAAAATTTATAAATAGTTTGCTTTTTTCATTCAATTTTTTATTAAGATTGTAAAACCGAATAACTTTTACAGTAAAAATCATAGAAAATACAATAGTGTACACTAACTAAAATGAAATATCATAAGCAGTAGTATTATGAAAGAAATATTAAATTTTCAAATACAATTATAGTGAAATATAAAAAATATATTGTATTCATTTGTGAATGCAAAAGTCTTTTCAAAATTGTTCCATGACCACATTAAATTTACCTGTCTTATACATATTCTAAATAACCTGAAACTTTTTGTTTTTTAGATAATTTGCTCATTTCACTCAGTTATTTATTAACTTCCTTTAACTTCCGTAAAAAAGCAGGGTTAATATTACAGAAATATTAATTTTTCAAATGCAATTACAAGGAAATGAATTACCTTCGTACTACGGATGAAAATATTTTGCGATTAATTTACTTCCTTGCATTTTAAATACTTTAATCTTTTATGAGGGATGTTACAATGTTTACAAATTAAGTGACGTTTGTAATCCTATAAAAAATTAAAATGCATTATTTTAATCCTATATTGATGCATTTAAAAAAAGTTATCATCAGTTCCAAGATATCGTAATTTATTTTCGGCTAATCGTATTGTACTTACATTTTAAGTTTTACGGAATATTAAATTTTATTTTTTAAATATTACGTAATAATATATTAAGCATCAAACATTCTCTGCATAAAATAGTTCCATTGTCACAGGCTTTAAAATATTAATAGCATTTCACGAAAATGGATTATTTCTTCGATTTCAATAACCCCAGAGGTTTTGAAATATAATCTATTTATGTTTAAATGTTAGCTGAAAATCCTTTTTATGCGTAAGCAACCAATATGATTTGCTTTATTGGTGTTCTTGGGGGACTTTAATGCAACATTTAGTATATTTAACTTTCAAATAGTTTCAGGCTTTTACTCTTTTATCATGTAGTCATTAAATATTCCTTACGTTACTGAAAATTTGTGTTACTCTGTGTTTTTTCCTATTAGTAAATAATGTTTTCTTTCATTAAATTTTAAATTTAATCTGCATTAATTTATAATTCACAGAACATTGATGTTAAAATATTTAAATATTTTAAATCATATATATATAAATTTATATCGTTATACCATTATACATAAGAATTCATAATAATGTTCAACTTTTGGAAACCATAACTGACTGCTATGTGTCCCGGTTTCGTAAATTAGATATAAATTACTTACTCCTTCTTGTTGTTTTCGAAATTAATGTTTTTTATTAAATAGGTATAATTGATCGAAATGCAAGAGCCAAGGAGCAAAAGAAAAATAAAATATGAAAAAAAATATTTTACTTAACTTGAATTGGAGCTCAACTGAGATGTAGAAAAAGACCAGTTCGTTTCTAACGAAGCGTAAAGTTTGTTTACATTCTTGATGTATCTGCATAACAAAAGTTCCACTGGTTTAGTCAGAAGAATAATGGAACAGCTCCATTTATGAAAATAAAAATACACATGTATGCTGTTGCTTGCAAATATTTTTGACATTGTTTAAATTAATTAGCATTAACTATAATATTATATTTATTATCAGCATATTCTCCTTTACAGGTTAAAATTTATCTAAAAAAACAATTAAAAAATAAAATGTAACACTTATAAGTCTCAAAAATTTAAATTCTTCATTGAATTTAGAAATCATTCCTGAAATTTCGGCTGTCTTGTGGCCAAGTAGCTAGCGCTCTTTCCTCGAATCCTGGCGGTGTCATTAATGTTTGTAATGATACGGAATCCTTATGATTCCATGATTGAATAAGTCTTATATTTAATTTATTTTGTGCCTTTAAATGTATTATCCTTAAACCTTTGTCCACAGCATTCATTTTAAAGACAGATGCATTGAATTCCTACTGCAAGCAATAAGGAAGAAAAAAACACTTTGGCGAAAAATTTTCATTAATATAGTTATTACTTGAAAGTAACTATGATTACATGTTTCTATTTGCGCACAAATTAGAAAGTTTCTAATTCTCATTAAATGATTCTTTTGTAAATTATTATATTATGAACGCACAATTTGGTATAAATGCTAGGCAAATATTTTATAGAAAAATAACGTAAAAATGACTGGTTGCTTCTAGGTTTATTCAAACTTCCAAAGAACGTCCCGATTTATTTGATTCACAACAGCAGAGTAAAAGATTCTTAAAACCTTTTCATCCTTTTGCCTTCATGCTTAAAAACTCATTTGATATGTACTGCATTCTTACTCTTCCCTGTCTCTCTCTTTCCCTGCAAAGAAGTAGTCAAAAATGGCATCCGAAATACCTATGGCGAAAAGAAATCAAACTGCCGTGAATATTGCTTCTGCGCGAACAAATCTCAATCTTTTTATAAACGGTATTGAATTCCTCTCAATATATTTGGTATGAGTTAATAAAAAAGCAATGGCTTACGAAGACAGGGACAAGAAAATTTACACACTAAACTGAATTTATTTTACTTTGCAATACGTCTGTGTACTCGCATGCTAAATCTCGTGCAATGTTTACGCTTATCTGCGTATAGATTTCAATCTCTGCATCTGTAAAATGAGCAAACTGAATTTCATATCCTGCATTCTGGCGGGCAGGAAAATTCATTTTGTTTATACACCAAATGCTGAGAACTCTGTCTGTTTGAAAAAATAATAATATCCCACAGGCTGAAATCGATTTTGTCAGCATAAAGTTTTCAGTATATTTTTCTCCTTTTAAATTGTGTATAAGAAGTGACATTTAAGTTGTACACATTGTATTTTTAAATAATAACATTATAAATATATAATAAATATTAACAAATATCTTTATAAAACATTGTAGCAAAATTCACACGATTTATTCATTATATTACATGGCATTTAGAAAAACCTAACATCAGTACATAACACTAAAAAAGTGTGACTGAAGTGTCATAACACTGAAAAAAAGTGTCATTTTTATTAAAAAATTCAACATGTAGTTGCAGAATTTTATATAAAAAAAGAAAAAAAAAACCTGTAAAAAATGGGGACGAGATTGAAAAAAAAAACACAATAAAATTACAACATAACAGCAGATTTTTATTTCAGGCGAATTTTATTCTGTCTTCTGAAGTAGATCGACTTGAATTCCAAATTTAGTGAGCTCATCTAAATTGAAAAATAAACTTTTCAATACAGTTACTGACTGTTTAGAGAAGAAATGTAGTATCATGAAAGAATGATCTTATTAGCTGTGATATCTCTCTTTATTCCATTTTTTTATATTTGTGTGTAGCATATAAAATAAAGTATATTGTTTATTGTCAGTACTACCTATAGAACCAAGTATGTAGATGCCATTCAGATATAAATTTAAAAATAAATGTATACAAGTTGAATGGGTCAGCATTGAAAAGATAGAAATAAAAAATCATCAATCATTTTATGTTAGACGCATTTGAATGAAGAATTAACGTCATTTTGTCGTCAATATCCTTATATCTCACGAGTCAATGAAATTTATTCTTTCATATTCATTAATTATTCCTTCATATTATTTATTATATTCATTTATTAAAGTCCCTATCTACAGAAAAAGTAATTTTCAGTATTAAATCAAAACTAGTAAGCAAATCAATTGATTTTAAAATATCAGTGAACTGAACAAATAAAAAAGATAATAAAATTTGTTTTTATTGTGTTGGAAACACAATTAAATCTGTAAGTTTAAAAAGAAATCTTAACATATATATTTATTTTGTTAGGAAGTTTTACTTTATTTTTATTTTTTAATTATTATTATTTATTTATCGGGAACAAAATAAATTGCATTTGAAATGTAGTGAAGCAAATAGCATAGACGTGGTGTGAGGGATGAATTAAATAAATAAAAAAAAAAAAATCAGCAGTAAGCAAGATTTCGAAAGCAACACCGTTTTTATTCTTTTGTGGTTAAAGACAAAATAACGAAAGAGAAACCTCTCGTATCGAGTTATGGAATGTATCGAGTTTTCTTGCGCATTACAAAAAGCTTAGAGTTTTTGTTTTTTCATAAGAATCTGTATGGTAATTAAATTCCATTCAATGGAATTTATTTTGTTTCAGTTTAGCTTCCTTTTTCTGTTTTGGTTATTTCAATTTTTGCTGATCGATAAAAAAAATGGCGACAACCACTAAAAGTCTCGGAGTATCGATGATGTGTTCTTTTTTTGGAATGCTTTTTATTTTCAGAACGATAAGCGGATTAGTTGTGTTCCCTATCCTGAAAAATCTAAGTTAGGAACCAAAAAGGTTCTTTAGCCCGATAACCACATTTCTGAAATTTCTGCTCTGCAGTTTTTAATCGAGATTAAAATATGAGGGAATATAAAATTTTTAAGGGATCTCACAGCATCGTGATATTATCTTTATTTTCATAAATAAGTTTTTGTTTCTTCAGTTCTTGTTGCCGCATAAAAAAGGTATTACAAATTTTGTGATATTTTTATTAAGTTTTGGATGTATGCAATGTTTTTAATCTAAAAAAGATAAGCTAATTTAATTAAATTTGTCCATTTTTTAAATTTTTTTTTTGTTGAGTTACTCCAGGACTTAAGAAGTCAGAAATAAAATATAAGCTGCACGTGAACATATAAATACATCACTCTTTTATTGTAAAAATTTAAATTATTATTTTCTTTTTTGTTATACAGGAAAATAAAAGTTGAAAATTGATAATAATATATTTCAGAATATAAGTGGATGCATATTTATTAGATACATTTTTGAAGATGTTTCTTTAAATTGTAAGATTAATTTCACGGGAGGGCTGGATTTGCTTATTGAATAAAATATTTATGTACAATCAATATTGAATTTAAAAATGATAGCTATATAATTTTGAAGTTTAAATTTAATCAAGCGTTATCTATATCGATGGAAAAAACACTTGCTAATGTGTGGGTAAATTCTTTTAAACAAACACAATACTTGCACATACTTTTTTCTTACTTATCAAGTGTTCTAATTCTTCCATTCCTTTATTTATCATATACTTATTATATTCACGTACATTGCTATTGCATTAGCCAAGAAAAGAGAAATTTTAATATTGTAAAGAATTTAATTCTTCTAAACATTTAGATCATATTACTTAAGCAATATGGCAATTTGTATATTTCGATTAAATATTTAATGGGCAACTATTCTTTCATAATATCTTTCCATAAAGCTTTTATTTCAATTCTAACCAACTCATTTCAATTATAAGCATTTTTGTTTTTTCCTAATCCATTTTATAATAATAATTTCGTAATAAGTCTTGAAAATCTTGATTTAAATTTCTTTAAGGCGTTTTTAGCATAAAAAATATATGAATTTTGAAGCATATTAGATTCCTTGAATATTTACACAAATCATTTCATAACAATTACTTAAGTTAATATAAAAAAAATAATGGTTGTTTTTAAGATATAATAAGATTAACACATTTGGGAAATACTTGCAGGTTTCATCCTAAAGACAATTTAAAAAAAGAAAATTCGAATTTCTTGATTATTTTCAACAATAAGAATATCATTTCGCAGTAAGAGCATATTTATATAGTACAAAAGACTATAGATGCATATTACTTTTTAAGGTTAATTAAGCTTGTAGCTAAATTGTTATTATTAATTAACCTTTAATATTTTTATAACTAACCGTAACAAAGATCATTCAAATATACTTTAACAATATCATCTTCTTATCAAAGAACACAATCAATTGTGAATATTTTATGCAACATCATTGCTAATTTGCCAAACACAGCTCAACAAGCATCTTTTCTTGGGTCAAATAATCAGCGGATTGCGTTTTGAAATGCTAGCGCACGGAAGCCTGCTTTACAGGAGTAAAAGCTATCTGCGGTCTGCAAGGGATATGGCGGTAATTATTCCTTCCCTTCTAATCTACGAATGTAACTCTATTTTGAGTGCGCCAGACTCGTAAGTAACAGCTCATTTCCAACCGACTGAATAGCATCCGCCAAATACCCATCATAAATCTTAAACTCGAGAGGTCGCCTTCCCCGAAATGTTACCATAAAATAGTCGAGTCATTACCAAGGATGGAACTTCCCCGCAATTTAAGATTTCTATGGGTATTTATCTTGAACTCTGGGCTTGCACGAGGAGCGTTGGAACCGGGCAGCGTTATTGGAGGAGGAGTGCACATGAATTCGCAAATTGAAATGCATGACGTCTGGAGTATGCGGAATGCACGAGTTGATGGTGTAGCGCGGCCATTTTATTTTAGGCTTGTTGGGCCAAGTTGGCTATTAACTAAGCGTCTTGGCGGAATTCATTAGTTTGAGGATTATTGTAATCGTGGCAGATTGTTTTCGCCCAGATTTACCATAACATGCGAAGTAAAAGCTGCTGTTTGTTCGAATAATTAAGATCAATTACAAAGTCAGGTGCTTTACTACTCGCGTTAGGAAATGCATAGTTCTTATTAAATAATATTCCTTGTGTCTCTACTCGCAATCAGTTTATTAATAAAACTTACCGCTATTATTATAAATTTTTTTAACAATAATAACTTTTAAATTAAAATTTCTAAAGGTTTCACAAGTGTATTCTTTACATATTGTGATATGTTTTGATTTATGTAAAGAAATAATGTAAATGTTTGTAATGTAACGTTTTAATGTAAAAATATATTGCATTCAATTGTGAATTCCAAATTCCTGTCAAAATTTATTTCCAACCCCAACACTTCCACATGTCTTATATATATTCTAAGCAGCCTAAAAATTTATAAATAATTTGCTTTTTTCACTCAAATTTTTATTAAGATTATAAAACCGAATAACTTTTACAATAAAAATCATAGAAAATATGTATTTGAAAGAAGTATTAAATTTTCAAATACAATTATAGTGAAATATAAAAAATATATTGTATTCATTTGTGAATGCAAAAGTCTTTTCAAAATTGTTCCATGACCACATTACATTTACCTGTCTTTTACATATTCTAAATAACCTGAAACTTTTTGTTTTTTAGAGAATTTGCTCATTTCACTCAGTTATTTATTAAATTCCAAAAAAAAGCAGGGTTAATATTACATAAATATTAATTTTTCAAATGCAATTACATTGAAATGTATTAAACGTACTACGGATGAAATAGTTTACGATTAATTTACTTCCTTGTATTTTAAATACTTTAATCTTTTATGAGCGATGTTACAATGTTTACAAATTAAGTGACGTTTGTAATCCTATAAAAACTTAAAATGCATTATTTTAATCCTATATTGATGCCTTTAAAAAAAGTTATCATCAGTTCCCAGATATCGTAATTTATTTTCCGCTAATCGTATTGTACTTTCAATTTAGGTTTTACGGAATATTAAATTTTATTTTTTTAATATTACGTAATAATATATTAAGCATTAACCATTCTCTGTATAAAATAGTTCCATTGTAACAGGCTTTAAAATATTAATAGCATTTCACGAAAATGGATTATTTCTTCGATTTCAATAAGTTCAGAAGTTTTGAAACATAATCTATTTATGTTTAAATGTTAGCTGAAAATCTTTTTTATGCGTAAGCAACTAATATGATTTGCTTTATAGGTGTTCTTGGGGGACCTTAATGCAACGTTTAGTATATTTAACTTTCAAATAGTTTCTGGCCTTTACTCTTTTATCATTTAGTCATTAAATAAACCGTACCTTACTAAAATTTTGGGTTTTTTTTTTGTTGTTTCCTATTAATAAATAATGTTTTTTTTCATTAAATTGTAAATTTAATCTGCATCAATTTATAGTTCACAGAACACTGACGTTAATATATATCTATATATATATAAATTGATCATTATTGCTAATTCTTATGTATATATATATATATATATATATATATACATATATACATAAGAATTAGTAATAATGTTCAATTTTTGGAAGCCATAAATGACTGCTATGTGTCTCGGTTTTGTAAATTAGATATAAATTACTTACTCCTTATTGTTGTTTTCGAAATTAATGTATTTAATAAAATTAAAAATATTTTTCTACATCAATATCAATAATGAATATTTTTTGATGAAATTATCAAACATATTTCTACGTTTTTGCATAATAATTAAAATATTAACAGCGAAATGTGAACAACTATATTTATCTAGAAAAGCATTAAAGGGGAGTTATAAATGTAGTAAAATTATACGAGGAAAAAATAAATTTCACGATTTACAAAGTTTTTGGAATTAACTTTCCAAAATATAACGTGTACGGTGAACAAAAACATTTCAAAATCATAAGTGTTTATAATCATTAAGCAAAACAAATCCACTAAATTTATTGAATCTCTTTACGTTCCTACAAAATAGAAAATAAGTACATCTTAAATTGATCGAATAAAACTTTGTGCAAGAAGCATCCATGCAAGAAGGCTTTATAAAACACACCGTTAAATCTTTTATGCATTCAGCCAATGATAAGTGAAGTGTAATATTAGAAAATTCCTGTTTTTTGTTTTGGTTGAAAGTCCGTTTCCTTTTGAAATTTTAATTCAAAGAAATTTCAAAATCTTCACGGTGGCTGATTAATCCAACAACAACTCTCCTCGAGACATTAGGTATAATTGATCGAAATTCAAGAGCCAAGCAGCACAAAAAAAAAAAAAAAAAATAAAAACAAAATTATTTTACTTAACTTGAATTGGAGCTCAACTGAGATGTAGAAAAAGACCAGTTCGTTTCTAACGAAGCGTAGAGTTTGTTTACATTCTTGATGTATCTGCATAACAAAAGTTCCCACTGGTTTAGTCAGAAGAATAATGGAACAGCTCTATTTATAAAAATAGAAATACACATGTATACTGTTGCTTGCAAAGATTCCTGACATTGTTTAAATTAATTAACATTAACTATAATATTATATTTATTATCAGCCTATTCTTCTTATACAGGTTAAAATTAATTTAAAAAACAATTAAAAAAGAAACTGCAACACTTATACGTCTCAAATATTTAATTTTTTCATTAAATTTAGAAATCTTTTCTGAAATTTCGGCTGTCGTGTGGCCAAGTAGCTAGCGCTCTTCCCACGAATCCTAGGGGTGCCATTTATGTTTGTAATGATACGGAATCCTTATGATTCCATGATTGAATGAGTCTCATATTTATTTTATTTTGTGCTTTTAAATGTATTATCCTTTAAACCTTTATCCACAGAATTCATTTTAAAGACAGAGGTGTTGAATTCCTACCGTAAACAATAAGGAAGAAAAAAACACTTTGGCGAAAAATTTTCATTAACCTAGTTATTACTTGAAAGTAATTATGTTTACATGTTTCTATTTGCGCACAAATTAGAAAGTTTCTAATTCTCATTAAATGATTCTTTATACATTCTTATATTATGAACGCAAAATTTGGTATAAATGCTAGGCAAATACTTTATAGAAAATTAACGTAAATGTGCATTGCTGCTTCTAGGTTTATACAAACTTCCAAAGAACGTCCCGATTTATTTGATTCACAACAGCAGAGGAAAGGTTTCTTAAAACCTATTCATCCTTCTGCCTTCATGCTTAAAAACTCATTTGATATGTACTGCATTCTTACTCTTTCCTCTCTCTCTCGTCTCCAAGAAGAATCAGTCAAAAATGGCATCCAAAATACCTTTGGCGAAAAGATATCAAAATGCCGTGAATATTGTTTCTGTGCGAACAAATCTCAATCCTTTTATAAACGGCATTGAGTTCCTCTAAATATATTTGGGGGTGTAAGCATAATAAAAAGCAATGACTTACGAAGACAGGGGCAAGAAATATATACACACTAAACTAAATTTTTGCTTTGCAATACGTCTGTGTACTCGCATGTTAAATCTCGTGCAATGTTTACGCTTATCTGCGTATAGATTTTCATCCCTGCATCTGCAAAATGAGCAAACTGAATTTCAAATCCTGCATTTCGGCGGGCTGGAAAAGTCATTTTGTTTATACAACAAATGCTGAGAATTCTGTCTATTTCAAAAAATAATAATATCCCACAGGCTGAAATCGATTTTGTCAGCATAAAGTTTTCAGTATATTTTTCTCCTTTTAAATTATGTATATGAAGTGACATTTACGCTTTACACATTGTATTTTTAAATAATAAAATTAAAAATATATAATAAATATTAACACATATCTTTATAAAACATTGTAGCAAAATTTACACGATTTATTCATTATATTACATAGCATTTAGAAAACATAGCATCAGTACATTACACTAAATAAGTGTCACTGAAGTGTCATAACACTGAAAAAAAGTGTCATTTTTATTAAAAAATTCAACATGTAGTTGCAGAATTTTATATAAAAAAAGAAAAAAAAACCTGTAAGAAATAAGGACGAGATTGAAAAAAAAACCCCAATAAAATTACAACATAGCCGCAGATTTTTATTTCAGGCGAATTTCATTCTGTCTTCTGAAGTAGATTGACTTGAATTCCAAATTTAGTGAGCTCATCTTACAGTTACTGACTGTTTAGAGAAGAAACGTAGTATCATGAAAGAATGATCTTATTAGCTGTGATATCTCTCTTTATTCCATTTTTTTTTATTTTTGCGTGCTGCATATTAAATAAAGTATATTGTTTATTTATTATATGTAGATGCCATTCAGATATAAATTTAAAAAAGAAATGTATACAAGTTGAATAGATCAGCATTGAAAAGATATAAATAAAAAATCATCAATCATTTTATGTTATGCGCATTTGAATGTAGAACTAAGGTCATTTTGTCATCAATATCCTTACATCTCACGAGTCAATGAAATTTATTCCTTCATATTCATTTATTTATTCCTTCATATTATTTGTTATAATTATTTATTAATGACCTTATCTTCAGAAAAAGAATTTTCAGTATTAAGTCAAAACTAGTAAGCATAGAAATTAATTTTAAAATATCAGTGGGCTGAACAAATAAAAAAGACAATAAAATCTGTTTTTATTGTGTTGGAAACACAATTAAATCAGTAAACTAAAAGAGAAAACTTAATATGTATATATTTATTTTGTTAGGAAGTTTTATTTTATTTTTATTTTTTAATTATTATTATTTATTTATCGAGTTATCGAGAACAAAATAAATTGCATTTGAAATGTAGTGAAGCAAACAGCATAGACGTGGAGTGATGGATGAATTAAATAAATAAAAAAAAATCAGCAGCAAGCAAGATTTCGAAAGCAACATCGTTTTTATTCTTTTGTGGTTAAAGACAAAAGAACGAAATAGAAACCTCTCGTATCGAGTTATGGAATGTATCGAGGTTTCTTGTGTATTATAAAAAGCTTAGAGTTTTTGTTTTTTTATGAGAATCTGTATGGTAATTAAATTCCATTCAATGGAATTTATTTTGTTTCAGTTTAGCTTCCTTTTTCTGTTTTGGTTATTTCAATTTTTGCTGATCGATAAAAAAAAATTGGGACAACCACTAAAAGTCTCGGAGTATCGATGATGTGTTCTTTTTTTGGAATGCTTTTTGTCTTAGAACGATAAGCGGATTAGTTGTGTTCTTTATCTTGAAAAATCTAAGTTAGGAAAAAAAAGTTCTTTACCCTGATAACCACCTTTCTAAAGTTGCGATGCAGTTTTTAAACGAGAATAAAATATGTGGGAACATAAAATGTTAAAGGATCTCGCAGAATCGTGATAATATCTTTATTTTCATAAATAAATTTTTTTTGCTTCAGTTCTTGTTGCCGAGTAAAATAAGGTATTAAAATTTTTGTGACATTTTTATTAGGTTTTGGATATATGGAATGTTTTTAATCTGATTAAATTTAAGCTAAATTAATTAAATTTTTCCTCTTATTTCCTTTTTTGAATATCTCCAGGACTCAAACCAGTAATAAAAAATCAATTGCATGTTTACACAGAAATACTCGTATATCATTCTCTTATTGAAAAAAAGTTTGAATTATAAATTTTTTGTTACACAGTGGGATAAAAATTGGGCACTGGTAATAATATATTTCAGAAAAATTCGTGTAATTCTAATGTAAATTTTACTGAAGTGTTTGATTTACTCATCTAACAAAACATCTATGTATTTATATTAAATTTAAAAAGGGCAGCTAAATAATTCAAAATTTCAACAAACTGTATCTTAATCCACAGAAAAAAAACCCGCTTCTTAACGTTTGTGTTAATTTTTGTTAAGCAAATATAATACATGTAAATCCGTTTTATTATGATAGAATTTATTTTATTTTTCAAGTATTCTAATTTCTCCATTCCCTTATTTGTCACTTATAGTTATTAGCTTCACTCCCAGTGTTAAAACACTAGCCAAAAAATTAGAAAATCTTAATCTTTTAGGGAATTTGTCTTTTTTCCACATTCAAAACCATATTACTGATTCAGTAAGTGAATGTTCACGTTTTGATTAAACATTTAAGCCGCCATATATATTTTTTCAAATTTCAATTATAACAAATCCGTTTCAAAAGTAAGTATTTTTTTGTTTTTATTAATATCTTTTATAATAATAGTTTCATAACAGGATCTCAAATTTTGTCAATCATCAGGATCTCAAATTTCCTTACAGTCCTTTTAAATCTGATCAATCTTTCCCTTTAATTTTGAAACACATTTATTAAATTAATTTTTACGCAAATGATTTCATAACAATTACTTAAGATAAGTTCAAACAATAATGATTTTCTTTAAATTATAATAAAAATATCATAACGCTGTAGGAACATATATATATATATATATATATATTACATAAAAAATTTAGATGCATATATCTTTTTAAGGTTAATTAAACTCATAGCTAAATTGTTATTATTAATTAAAATTGATAATTATTACAATTAAACTTAACAACAATCATCAAGTAGTTTAAAAATATCATCTTCTTATCAAATAAAATAAGCAATTGGAAAGATTTTCTGCAAAGTCAATATTATCGCTAATTCTCCAGACAGAGCTCAGCAAGCATCCTTTGTTGCGTCAAATAATCAGCGGATTGCGTTTTGAAATGCTGGAGCACAGATGCCTGCTTTACAGCAGCAAAAGCTATCTGCGGTCTGCGAGGGATATGGCAGTAATAATTCCTTCCCTTCTAATCTACGAATGTAACACTGTTGTGAGTGCGCCACACTCGTAAGTAACAGCTCATTTCCAACCGACTAAATAGCATCCGCCAAATACCCATTATAAATCTTAAACTCGAGAGGTCGCCTTCCCCAAATGCTACCATAAAATAGTCGAGTCATTACCAAGGATGGAACTTCCCCAGAATTTAAGATTTCTATGGGCGTTTATCTCGGACTCTGGGCTTGAACGAGGAGCGTTGGAACCGGGCAGCGTTATTGGAGGAGGAGTAAAAATGACTTCGCAAATTGAAATGCATGACGTCTGGAATAGGCGGAATGCATGAATTGATGGTGTAGCGCGGCCATTTTATTTTAGGCTTGTTGGGCAAAGTTGGCTAATAACTAAGCGTCTCGAGGGAATTCATTTGTTTGAGGATTATTGTAAGCGCGGCAGAATGCTTTCGCACTGATTTATCATAACATGCGGAGTAAAAGCTGCTGTTTATTCAAATAATTAAGATCAATTACGAAGTCAGGTACTTTACTACTCGCATTTGGAAATACATCGTACTTATTAAATAATAACTATTGTGGTTTACCTGCAATCCGTTAATTCATAAAACTTGAAGGAAACCAATAATAGATAGACACTATTACATTTACTGAACAATGATAACTTTTAAATTAAAATTTCGTAGGGTTTCACGAGTGTATTCTTTACATCTTGCGATGTGTTTTGGTTTTGTAGAAAATAATTTTGTTTTATATCTATAGAAACACTTGTTAAGGAAAATGGAAAATAATAAAAGAATAAAAATGGAGGGATCATTTAAAAACAATTTACTTAAAATTGTGTGATGATAATATTGTTTAAATGCATATTCCGAAATAATATAAATTGAATTATGAAAATGGAGATAGTTGACCGAATAGCATAAGTTAGTTATACACATCCAGTATATATATTATGTAAATGTATTATATATATAAGTATATATTCTAAAAAAATATACACCTTTGTGTTTGATCTCTCAAAGCAACTTTTATAAACTCTGAAATAAATTTCGAACGAACTCTTCACAGTTTATGGGGCATTGTGCAAAAAACCTGTATCTCATATTTGAATAAAAAAACTGTATTCATTTGTAAATACAAAATTCCTCCCCGACCACAATTTTCCTACCTCTCTTATACATATTCTATACAACCAGAAATTTTTTATTTATTAAATAATTTGCTTTTTCCACTCAGTTATTCATTAAGTTTCTGAAATCTAATAAGTTCCACTGTAAAAATCTTAGAAAATACAATATTATACATTGACAAAAATGAAATACCAAAAAGCAGGGGTATTATGAAAGAAATATTAATTATTAAAATACAATTATAGTGAAATGTATTAACTTTGTACAATGGATGAAAATATTATGCAATTCATGTACTTCCTTGTAGTTTAAACACTTTAATGTTTTATGAGCGATGTTACAATGTTTAAAAATTAAGTGACTTTTGTAATCCTATAATAACTTAAAATGCATTATTTTAATCCTATCTTGATGCATTTAAAAAAAGTTATCATCAGTTTCCAGATATTGTAATGTACTTTCCGCTAAACGTATTGTACCTTTAATTTAGGTTTTACGGAACATTGAATTTTTTTTTTTTTTTGATATTATTTAATATTATATGAAGTATAAACCATTCTCTGTATAAAATAGTCTCATTGTAGCGAGCTTTAAAATATTAATAGTATTTTAGGAAACTGGATTATTTCTTCGATTTCAATAACTCCAAGGGTTTTGAAATATAATCTAGTTATGCTTAAAGTTAGCCGAAAATCTTTTTTATGCATAAGTAGCTAAAACGATTTGCTTTCTAAGTGTTCTTTGGGGAATTTAATGCAACGTTTAGTTTATTTAACTTTCAAATAGTTTCAGCCTTTTACTCTTTTAACATGAAGTCATTAAATATTCCTTACCTTACTCGAATTTTTTTGTGCATAATTTTCTATTAATAAATTATTTTTCCCTTTATTAAATTTTAAATAGCATTTTGAATTTAATCTGCATTATTGTCTAGTTGACAGAACACCTAAGCTATAATATTTCAGTATAATTTTGATTCCTTTTTAAATTGCAATCTGTTAAAAAAAAAATTTGTTTTACAAATGCCATGTACTCTTAGCTAAGACCATTCGCCATTTAAGTGACTTAGAGTGCAAATTCAGCGTTATCCAGTACGCTGTACCAATATGAAGAAAGGCCTGTAACACAGCACAAATGCTCATCCAGGTATAGCAAGTAGGCAGTTCACAATAAAACTCATCTTCCTCAACACTATAATTATAAATATGATGTAGAGGAAAATTTATAATTATAAATATATAAATATTATGATGTAGAGGAAAATTTATAATTATAAATATTTTAAAAGAGGAAAATAAGATATAAAAATAACACTTATCCAAAAATTAAAGTCAATATGCAACGAATTCAAATCTAAAAGCCCAAATTTGTATTTTAATATGTGATATTAAAAGCTGATAATAATTTATAATTAAAAGTCAACATTATTAAAATATTTAGGAAAAAGCAAAACTTATTATAACAAATGATTAGAGTGCAGACAAATAAATATAATTTGTATTTTAATATGTGATATTAAAAGCTGATAATAATTTATGATTAACAGTCAACATGATTAAATATTTAGGAAAAAGCAAAACTTATTATAACAAATGATTAGAGTGCTGACAAATAAATTAACTTATATATCAATATATTGCATTATCAAAATAAACAATGCTTTCTAAATTCCTTAAATTACAGCTTTTTGTATGCTGAAAGATGAAATAATAACATAAATGCATAAATACATATATTCATGAAATAATAATATAAATTTTATTTTCTTTAATTTTCAGATAATTTACTTTATTCACGACTTCATGAATTGTATTAGATAGTTTTCATAAAAACTGTATAATAACTGATCATATTCATAAAATACATTAATTATCTTTATTTCATATTGAGCTAGTTTAAAAGTTTATTAGTTTTATTGATAATATTAAATTTATATGAAATGAAATATGAAACTTTCAATTTGCATTTATATAATTTGAATACCTGTTTTGAAATCAAATTGATCTATTGTTCTACTTTTAAAATACTTATAAATATTTCTAAGACTTTTTTTTACGAACTTTATTTTTAAATTTTATATGATCGAGAAAATTAAATCAAGAAATATTTTTTTCTAAAGGTTTCATTAACTGAAAGCACAATGATAATGATTTTTATTAAAATATTTTGTTGTAAAACAATTTGATGTTCTTAAACAAATTTAATGAATGAAATTGATTAACTTCATATACGTTCCAGATCAGGATATATTCCTTTCAATAATATGATCATGATTTCCATTAAATAACATATGAAAGAAGCTTTTGATTCCATCATTGGCTTAGATTATAGTATTAAAAAACATACAGATTCCTTCACTGCATCAAAATGTGTTGTATATTTTTTTGATAAATTTATTTCGTTGTTCCTCGCATGTACGATAGAATTAGCTCTGGAAGTTCAAATAAGTTATTACTTTCTGTCACAGATTTAGATGGCTAAATTGTCAAACCTGAAAGGAGAAACCACTTTATGTCGACCATTTAGAAGTTTCAAGGACCATCTGCAAGAAACAAATCTGAAATACATTCTTAGAATTTATTAGAAATATCTTAGAATTCATATATAATCTTTTCAGAAATATTCTTAGAATTCTTTAAAAAAAATTTATCTGAAGAAACGCAAGAAACAATGCTGAAAAAGTATCACTCAAATATAAAAGTATAATTTACTTTAAAAAACTTACCTATTCATGTAAAATGGGTAAAAATAAGGCATTAAACATTACTCAACAATGCAAATTAATTCTATGACTTATTTAAAATAATGTAAAATTGTATTAATCTAACAAAGAAACAATGAAAAGGTTTATTCTAACTAAATACAGAATCAATCTTTAATTCCCTGTGAGAGAAACGAATTAGGCAAGCGGAAAAAATGAATTAAATCCAAAGATTCCCTTGTAAAACTATTCTTTGTTCTATGGAAAGTTGTGACACTCTATATAAATGCTTTCTCTGTATATTCATTGCACAGATAAATTGCATATAACCTCTTTCCGAGTTTTTTAACATCCGCAGATTCAGATATTTAATCTCGTTCCCAGTCAGAATTAAAGTGTCACGTGGTCATCTCAATTCGGTATGACAGAAGTACTTTATGAATTCGTGGATTCTACAAGTTTGGATGGGAAACAAGATTTGATATAAGTTATATAAGAATAATAATGGCGATTCCTGACATATTTATAATAGGCATGAATTAAGGATAAACGTTTAAAATTGTCTCGTTTAGTGGAATCTCTTTGTTTATTAGTAGATATTCGAAGACAAATTTGAAAAAGTAATTACAGACTCACACGAACACACCTATATATGCATTCAAAATCATTTGCGTATTCAGATGATTATGTGATTATAAACATAGAATTTATTTTGCAAGTTAAGTTATCTATTTATAACTTAACTTGCAAATTTATTATAATAATTTTCTTCTTTTGCATTATTCTTAAGTAAATGCTTTTGAATATGTAATTATACATAAGAATTAGTATAATGCTTAATTTTTGATATCCAGAAATGGCTGCTATTTGTCCCGGTATGGTACATTAGATATAAATTCCTTATTGTTATTGTTAAATATAGCATCAATAGTTAATAGGTAATAAAAAGGAGTAATAAATTTAGTAAAAATATATGAGGAAAAAATAAATTTCACATCTTAAAACATTAATCGAATTAACTTTCCAAAATGTACCCTGCACGATGAACAAGAACATTTCAAAATTATAAATGTGTATAAGCATTTAGAAAAAAAAAGACCCCACTTAATTTATGGAATCTCTTTACGTTTCCGCAAAAAAAGAAGCAAGTATGACTTAAATTAGTCGAATAAAACTTCGTGAAAGAAGCATCCATGCAAGAAAGCTTTATAAAACACACCGTTAAATCCTTTATGCACTTGGCTAATGAGAAATGAACTGTAATATTAGCCAAATTTCTGTTTTTTGTTTTGGTTGAAAGTCCGTTCCTCTTGAAATTCGATTTTTAATTCAAAGAAATTTCAAACTCTTCACGGTGGCTGCGCAATCCAACAACAACTCTCCTCAAGACATTAGATATAATTGATCGAAATGCAAGCAGCTAAAGCCAAGAGCCAAGCAGCTAAAAAATAAATCAAAATAATGAAATAAAAAGTTTTTACTTAACTTGAATTGGAGCAGAACTGAGATGTAGAAAAAGACCAGTTCGTTTCTAATGAAGCGTAGAGGTTGTTTACATTCTTGATGTATCTGCATAACAAAAGTTTCCTCTAGTTTATTCAGAAGAGTAATGGAACAGCTCTATTTCTGAGAATAAAAATATGCGTTCATGCAATTGCTTGCAAAGATTCCTCACATTGTTAACATTAATTAAAGTTAACTACAAGATTATATTTATTATCAGCATATTATTATCATGTAGCTCAACATTTATTTGTAAAAATAATAAATAAGAAGGTGCACAAATTCTTTAATAATTTTTTTTTGAAATATAAAATGAAATTTAATTGCACACTTGAACTCACACAAAAACTACATAACTACACACGCTCATTATTTTACTGTTTCAAAAGAGTTATTTGTACAAATATTATTTAGGGAACAATAATTTTTTTCCTTTTTGAGGGCATAAGAAAGTATACTACGAAAATAGTACTAAGAAATTTAGAAAAGAAAAGAATAAGATATATTTTCTTCTTTTTTGAGGAATTAAATATGAATGAACGAATTAATAATGATGCATTAAATATGTATGCAAATTTAAGGGATTTGTAATGTTCTTGTGGGCCTAAAATTATTATTTAGCAACAGTCGAGTAATTGAAAATATTTTTAAACGAATTTCAATAAAATTTGAAAATTCAATGCATTAATATAACATAACTATATAAAACTAACATGTACAAATGGAAGCAATTTTCAAATTTATAAAATATCAATTTAATAAATTTATAATTGATAGTACATGTTTTATATTTTATCCTACGTATTCAATATTTACCATCAATTTTAATTTATTATGTCAAACTTAAACTAACTTGAGAAAAATTTATATTTTTAACTGCTCCAAACAGAAATTTTTTAAACATTTTACGAATGAAATATCAAAAATATTGTGACATATTATTCATATAATATTTTAAAATTAAATTTATTTTCAGAAATAACTTTTGAAAATAATATTGTCCTAAATTGATCACTTTTTTATTATGTGAAAATAAATAAACATTACTTTTTTCCTACTTTGAAGACTACATTTTTATTTCAAAATTAATATTAGTGAACCATTATTTGATAATAATTATTGTACAAAAACTTTTTATGAGAGACTTGTTTAAATTTCATTATTGCTTACAATTCAGAGACTCTATCATTATTAAATTTAACTTTGTAGTTATAAAATTTTATTTATTTGGAAAAGAAATAAAATAATAAATATTTTGAAAAAAAATTGTGTTGGTAAAAAAATATTTGTAAGTAAATATATAAAAAAATGTTATAAATTCAAATATTTGTTTTTATGCTGCTTTGTTTTTATGCTGTTTATAAATGCTGCTTTTCAATCCAATCAATGTAAAATGTTTTGAAAATTCTTATGGTATATAAACGTTTAGAAGGTGGAAACAATTCATAATTTCAGATGAAAACTACTAACGTTTAAATTTCTCTTTCCAATATGAAATACGAATGGTCATCATTGAAGTTAATTTCTATTTTACTAGCTTCCTTAGCTAAAATACAGGATCTTTCATTGCCATAATTGAGAAGATTTATTTTTTAATATATTTAAAATAATTACAGTAGACTTTATTAATCCAACACCTATGGGACCGGACAACTGTCTTATTAGAGAAGGTGTTCAGAATATAAAGGGTTAATAATAAATGTGTACTGCTTTGCATCTGAACTTTAAGGAAATTAAGGTAAAAATACAATATATATATATATATATATATAAAGAACCTGGAAAAGTAAATCATATGAAAACATTTGAGAGTGATTAACACTGAAGATGCAATTTAAGGTTCAATGTAAACAATTAATTGTTATTTAATTGTTATCTTAACATCAAAATCATCATCGGATTATCTTAAGGCATCAAAATTTGTTCTAAATCAAGTAACCTACCTTAGCCGAATGTCAGTTGCCAATACAATCTCATCATTGCTTATAGTAAAGCATGTCAATTTCTCTTAAGTAGCATATTATCTTCTTGATTGCTGATCCGTAGTGACCTCTGCAAAGATTTCTCCATCAGTTAGGTCAGTGTTTAGGCCATCTTCAATAACCCAACATCATTAACTTACATTTATGTTTCTTGTCCATCTTATATACATTCTTCTCTGCCAAATACCAGTTATCCAATAAACTACTAACAAAGAATATATATATATATCGCTATATTTCCCAATGCTTCTCTCGTCATCAGTTACTTACCTTTAGTGGATATATTGCATGATTTATTTTAAATGCCTTTTAAAAACAAATTTCAGCTTGAATTGTATATTTTATTTTAATCGGGGTTTTAATAAACATTAATGATAATAAGTTTATTCCAAAGATTAAGTGCTTCTAAGTACAGCCAAAATCAATGCTAAATATCGTAGAAGATTGCCTCAAGGTGAGATATCAGTATTAAACAACACGAGGAGCTTTAATTAGCAACCATGCTCTAGATTATTGATTTTCGTTATATATATATATATATATATATATATATATATATAACATAATTATCAGTATTACTATTATCAGTATTTTCATTATATATATATATATATATATATATATATTAAAATGAGAAAATTATATCATCAAGATAGAAAATTGCATAAGTTCAATCATATTGAGTGTAATTGCGTTATTATATGCAGTGCAGCAGGGAACAACATATCGTGGGAATGTTTGCTACCTTTTGACATATCGTATCTTTCAGTACTGGTGACAATTATAGTTAGACAGAACATTACTCGAAGCGTAAGGGAGCAATCATAATCGACCTTATAAATCCAAAACACATAGCCCATCCACCACGGAAAGATCATACCAAATTGGATGGGAAAATTCGGTAGAATTTTTTTTGGATTTTTTTTTTTTTTGGCGACGTATATTTTCCCCTATTTTCAAGTATCTTCAGTTCTAATTTGGACTCATTGTGAAGAGTGGTTTTTTTTACAGAATTTTGGAAGTGCAACTTTAATTATACTCACATTGTACTTTAATCACTATTATTTTTATGAAGAAAATTTATTAAATTTTTTGTAACTACAGGCATTTTATCTTTTATTTCCATACTTAAAAGCAAGACAACAACAAAACATTTAAAAGACAGTTTTTCAAACCGAAATAGGAAAAAAATTAGCATTCAACGAAAATTGAACCCTTAAAGCAAACATGGAATCCGAAAATCTTTTTCAGAATCGTTTTAGGATAAAGTTTGAGAAAAAAAGTACTTAAGCAAAAACAAACATAAAAAATAAAAAAAAATATTTGACAGACTGTAATCCTTCAGTCATTTCTCGCGAAACCTAAGAAATAAGAAGATGGGGAAAAAAGAAAAAAGATATTCCCAGGATTTCTGGGAAGAAATTTTTAACCCAATTGTAAAACCATCTCAAAATTCTGTGGGCATCGCACCAATCCGTGACATTCCCCTTGAAGCCATTATTTTCCACTGCGAGATCACTCATTTTATTCCGGTAAATGCTCACGAGCCAGTCGGGTGGGGGGAAATCCTATGGGAAGGGGGAAAAAAGGGACTCCCGTCTCTGTTGGAGCTTGAGAATAGAGATAGTGGTATTTGCTGCAAAACAAATGATTCATTTATAGAAGTCCGTGCCTTGAATAAAATGCCCGTGATATAATACAATACTGGAGCCTATTGATCAGATTTTTGGACATTCCAAATGTCCGAGCCTCTTTTTTGCCTTTCTCGCCTTTGTTATACTTTCCGGTGATTTCATGGATGTTCATGACTTTCTTTTTGGAGCTGATTTATTTTGGATGCTGGCAATTTTAAGGAGAGCTTGAAATGAAACGAACCACACTGACATCGCCCATGGTGTAAAATAATGAATCGCCTGAATAAAGAAAAATCATTTTTGGTAATTTTTTTATGTCTGGATTGCTTTGTCATTGCTAAAGAGTTGGGTATTTTTATAAAACAATTTTCACATAATTATCATGTATAATTTTTTTATCTAGGATACTTCAATAGACTGAAGAATTATTTTCGCTATAATATATTTTGTCCTGTGGCTATAATTTTAAAAACTATTACGTGTTAACGTGCTAAACATATGAAGTAGTATCAACATATTGTAACAATATTAAGCCTATTTATCCCACAATTTGAATACTAAAAATTTTGAATTTATGCATTATTTATTATAGTAACCTAGCAATTGCTTTGAAATATTATATGAGATATTTTAAATCCAGTACTATGGTTCACATTTTAACATTTAATAGGAAAGATTTAGTTACTATATAGATCTACGTGCCAAGCTTGCGAAAAAATAACTTTTCAAATTTAACATCAAAAAATTTAGAAATCTTAACTATATTATTTCCCAAATTTAAATATTTAAAATTATTTTGAATTAAAGAAATCCAATATGATGTCTGGAAAGATCCCCTGAAACATTTATTGAGCTATGTTAAATATAGAGAATTTAAAAAATGCATACAGGAGTGTTCTTTCAAAGGATGTGTGGCCTGATGGCCAATGGGCTAGCGCTCTGGCCAATGGCGGTTCAAATCCGGACGTAGCATGGATGTTTGTTAGTGGTTCAGAATCCATGTTAAACCGTAGATTCCGTTCTAATTAGCCCAAAGTGTGCAGAAAATAAACGTAGAGCTACAAATCAACCAAATCAAATCAAAAAGGATTTTAAGAATCGACAAAAAGAAAAAAAAAAAACGATTTCATACAATAAAATAATTATTAGTTCGAGTAATATTTATTCTAATTCAAATTTCTTTACATTGTATTGAAAATATGTATCAAATATGGGTGTGCGATACAAATGTTCCTATAAATATTCAAATATGAAGGACTGCAGTTTTATTCCCAATAATTAATATCCCGGCATTTCTTATTCAACTGAATCCTGTAACTTGAGAAAAGCACCATCTATCCTTTCGAAACGTTTCCTTCACTGAACAGTGGCCTTGCATGATAAAGTTGCACCCTAATGGTCCTGGCATTAACTTGGAGGAAATTTATAGCTCGATATGCTATCCAAGTTCAACTAATCTTCATTTTTCATCCTAATTTTACTAAGCTGCCTCAATCGCTTAATTTAAATCCTTCAAACCAATCCTTGCCCCAGCCCAAATTGATCAATGGATTTCAGTTAGTTTTACACCTCCAGGCAATTTCTGAGGATGTATGGGCAGTCGTGGCAGTTGGGGATTTTAAAACACTATTAGTTCTCGAAAGGCTCCGAACTGCTGCCTGCAAGTCATTTTCCGTCGGATAGACCCGAACTTGCGGACAGGAGTGTAAATGATGATGACGGAAAGGCGTCATAATTAACAGCGTCTGCTTTTAAACTTGAACAAAGATGTCGCGGGCCATCGATGCATTCAGGGCCACCCGCTGTAACGAGAGGGCCCTTTTGTTGGCCACTCTGGTTCTGACATTATTCATTAGAGCGAGAATGCCTTGAGTTTTCTTCCGACCACGCCAGCCTTCTGTTCTGCTATTAACTGTAACCGCCTACTATCAGTTCATTGCTTCCAGAAAATCAATGCAGTATTTTTCAGAAAAATCCCCAATTAAGTGCTTTTAAATCTTTTCTGAAGAGATCGAATTCTTAGAGTTATGATATTGGATTTCAGTAACCTTTTACTGAAAAATTCGGAGAATAAATCTTTTTTCAAGGCCATGGTATAACATGCTGTTCAGAAATGCAAAGTGAATTATTCGATATTTTAAGGATTTTTAATAAATTAAACATTCATTCTATAGAGTTTTAAAAAAAATAATGTTTTAAATAGGATATTTGTTTTTGTTTATATAAATTGCACCATTGTAACAAAGGATATATTATCGTTTTAAACAGTTTTTTGATGATATTGACTAAATAATCTTCTTTATAAAGTGTTATCTTGTTTAAAGAAGGGCGTGTACTGATGAAAAAGCAGTATCCTGATTCTAATCCCAACAGTTTCTATGTTTATTCCAGAAATAGACACGATAAGTCCGCTGACAGGAGTAAAATTCCGTTTGTTTTAAGGATGAAATGCGTAATATGTAATGTTCTCAAATTCCTCCCTGTGGTTAACCTATATAAAATATTGTCATTATTTACTGAATCGTGAAACCTAGTTAACGCTGTATCTGCTGCAGTAACTGGTTGAAGTATACATAACTCCAATTGTCAGTATTTATAAACAACAGCCGTTTAAACTAATTTTTATGAAAATTGTAGTGCTCAGTTTGTGTAACTGGATTGTAATAGGGTGTGGTAGGATTGAGATACTTGAGGATCAGGTTGGAGAAAACACACCATTATTTACACACTCACAAACACCACACGCATACAGTTAGATACATACAAAATGTAAGTCAGTTAAAGACATATCATTATTGATTCATGGAAGGATTCCGCTTCTAAGTTGAAAACCCGATACTCAGGTACGCCCAGGAATACTTCGTTTTCTCCGGGTGGGAGTCTGCAGACCAACTACACAGGATTATGCTAAATATATTTCCGGGGAGAGTTTGTAGGCCGACTGACCATTTTGCCTGAATGTCATAAGGGGTACTCTTGCCCATTCGTAGAAGGAAGCATGGTTACAAAGTTCATTTAATTATGGGAAAATATTTCTTAAAAATTATCTTCTACAATTAGAGAAGAAACATTTAAGATCTACTCCTTCAATTAGACAGAAAAATTAGCGGAAAAGGTAAATTCAAGTGAAGACAATGTTTAATCTTTTAAATGAAAATTCATATGAATACATAAAATCCACATAAGTATAAGAAAAAAATTCATATTTTCATCATAATGCAATATTCTTCTCTATTAATTACATTTTAAAATTAAATAAAGAAAAAAATTGAAATTTTTCCAGAATTAAAAAAAAAAGCCGCATTTATAGATTTAATTAAAAACAAAAATCCAAATGATCTTATCACACAAACAATTTGTTTTCTACATTTTTAATGCTGTTTGATACCTAGATTTTTTTTTAACATGGCCATTTATTATTTGTTTACTATAAGCGCAACGTATCCATTATCATGTAAAAATAACTTTAAGTTTGGTCAATGATATATAAAAATAAACTTTTATTAAAACTTTTAAAAATAATATTAATACAGAAAGATTATTTTATAAATATACATCCAATCGAGAATGTAAAATTCAATAATTGATTGTCGGAATATTTATTTTAAAAATGGAACAATATTAGATCAAAGATCCGACACTCTGAATGCTTATCAATTTTTATTTCATTTAAACAAATGTTTAACCGAATGTTTAATTTAATTGGATGCTTCTGTAAAATTAATCTGTTTAGAAGTCGGAAAAATTTTTACAAGGATATTTGAAAATTAATCTGATTTTCTAACACGAAAAAAATTAAATGTAAAGCAAATCGATTGCATTCAACACAATCACCAACATTCAGGAAAATTGGATTACTGTGGTTTGTTTTGTTTTAACTTCTTTGATAATTATAAAAATTGTTTAAATTTCGATTGTTATAAGCATTTTAAAAATTAGCATCATATGAAATTTACTATAAATAAAAGAACATTCAAGTTATTTAAATAAAACTAACCATATAAAAACGGCTATCAAATTTTTACTTAAAAAATCATATTTTTTGACATTTTTTTAAGACAATTGTTTTTTTTATATCATAATATATAATAATAAAGGCATATTAATTTTTTTTTAGTTTTATTTTTAAAATATGAAATATTTATTCATAACTTTTATTTTAATAAACTTAATTTAGTTACATCATTTCCTGAACCTTTTTTTAGTTTCTTATAAGAATTTTAAAATATTCACTTCTTGTTCTACAAAGTATTGCTCTACCTTAAGGGTGTCAAAATGTAAGTTGGAATGAATATCTACAAGCGACACGTGCCCCTGGGTAATGCTAAATGAGTAACAGTGGTTCGGCCCAGGCTTATGGCATAAAGATTAACTGTCTATGTATTTCCAGCTGCATTAGAACGACAATAAGTTACAAAGAGTATATATATCGCTATTTAACCCAGTGCTTTTCTCGTTATTAGATACTTAATTTTTGTATAATTTATTTTAAATGCCTTTTAAATTCAGCCTGAACTGTATATTTTATATTAGTCTCTGTTTTAATAAACATTAAAGGTAATGAAAATAAAATTTTATTCTAAAGATTAAGTGCTTCTAAGTACAGAAAAATTAAAACTAAATCTGCTAAATGTCATAGAGAATGCCTCAAGGTGAATGGCAAAATCTGTGGCATCATTATTAAACAACATGAGGAGCTTTAATTAGCAGCCTGCACTGGCGAAGAAATTTCGTCTAATTAATTTTGCTCGTCTGGAAACTAAATGATTCATTAAAATTTCACTATTCTAGCATTGGAGTGCACTTGGGTAAGATGCATGTTTGGTTTGAGTAATGAAACTCAAGGAATATTCATATCTTGAATTTTAAAGATTAATCTAATGGTATAGAATGATTAATAACAAATCTCAGGTACTACATACAAACTGTTTGTTTCGCAAAGTGAATTTATCCTTGATTCAAGAATGAATTTGTGTTCTAAATGCATATTATAATAACTTCTCTCTAACAAATATTTTATGATTTATTTAGGTTCTTTAAAATAGAATTATTTATAATATAACTATTTAATTATGATAACATAAACTCGAAATGATATCTTATAGCGCATTTTATAACCATAATTGTACGAGAATAAAATAGCTATTAATTATAATCCAAGACACTATTTTGTACATTTCTTTTGATCGTAACATGCTTGCATTACAATATTCATTTAACTGTTTTATCCTTAAAGTTTTGTTCATGCCATTCCTTTTAATAGCAGACATTTATTACCAGCAATAAAGGCATGTGAAATAAAAAAACAAGAATAAGACTGATTCATTACAGAAACACTTTGGAAGAAAAATATCATCAATCTAGTAATTACTTGAAAATAAATGTATGTTTATTTGTTTAGATTTTTGAAAAATTAAGCAATTTTGTGTAATTTTCATTAAATAACTCGGTCATAAATATTAAATTTTTTTTGTAACTAAGCAGTTTACAAAATGTTTTATAAGTTCAGATTTCGTGATGTTTACCAATTCTTTTAAATTGTTATAATAAAACGTTTTAGGATACCAGCAAATAAAGAATAAACATAAAATTTTGTATGAAGGACAGACAAATAGTTTTTAGAAAAAAACGTAAAAATTCCCTGCTGCTACTAAGTTAATACAAACTTTCAAAGAACGTCCTGATTTATTTGATTCAAAAAAGTAGAGGAAAAACTTCCTAGAACCTTTTCATCCTTTTGCCTTGATGCTTAAAAACTCATTAAATATGTACTGCATTCTTACTATTTCCTCTCTCTCTCTCCTCTGCAGAAGAACCAGTCAGAAATGGCATCAAAAATACCTATGGCGACAAAAAATCTAACTGCCGTGAATATTGCTTCTGTGCGAACAAATCTCAATCCTTTTATAAACGGCATTGACTTCCTTTCAATATATTTGGTGTGAGTATAATTAAAAGCAATGGCTTACGAAGACATTGGCAAGAAAAGTTACGCACTGAACTGAATTTATTTTGCTTTGCAATACGTCTGTGTACTCGCATGTTAAATCTCGTGCAATGTTTACGCTTATCTGCGTATAGATTTCCATCTCTGCATCTGTAAAATGACCAAACTGAATTTCATATCCTGCATTTTAGCGGGCTGGAAAAGTCATTTTGTTTATACACCGAATGCTGAGAACTCTGTCTATTTGAAAAAATAATAATATCCCACAGGCTGAAAATCTATTTTGCCAGCATAGAGTTTTCAACATATTTTCTCATTTTAAATTGTGCATATGAAGGGACCTTTGAAATTCAATTTTTAATTCAAAGACATTTTAAAATCTTCATGGTGGCTGAGCAATTCAACAACAACTCTCCTCCAGATATTAGGTATAATTGATGGAAATGCACGAGCCAAAAAGCTAAAAAAAAAAAAAAGGTGTAGAAAATAAAAAATAAAATATATTACTTAACTTGAATTGGAGCTCAACTTAAATGTAGAAAAAGACCAGTTCATTTCTAACGAAGCGTAGAGTTTGTTTACATTCTTGATGTATCTGCATAACAAAAGTTTCCCCTGGTTTATTCAGAATAATAATGGAACAGCAGTATTTTTGAAAATAAGAATATGTATTTATGTATTTTCTTGTGAAGATTCCTCTCATTGTTAAAACTAACTACACGATTATGCTTATTATCAGCATATTCTTCTGTTATAGTTTAAAATTCATTTATAAAAAAAATTTTAAAAAATGCAACAATTCTACGTAATCCTACAACGTAATCTTTTTTGAAATTCCTTCGGCCTGGTGCCCAAGTTGCTAGCAATCTGGCCCGAATCCTGGAGTTGCAATGAATGTTTGTAGTGACATGGAATCCTTATAATTCCATGATTGAATGAGTCTTATATTTCTTTTAATTTGTGCCTTTAACTGTATTATCCTTAAAACTTTGTCCATAGCGTTCCTTTTAAAGGCAGAGGCTATTGTAGGAAATAAAGAAGAAAAAAAGTGTTAAGAGTTTCTTCATTACAGAAACACATTGACAAAAAATTTTCATCACCCTAGTTAATACCAGAAAGTAATTATGCGTTTACATGTTTATACTTACTCTAAATCTAGCAACTTGTTAATTCTCATTAAAGAATTGTTTTATAAATTTTAAAATTTATTTTAAAGCTAAGAGTTTTACAAAATATTTCATAAGTTCCTATTTCATTATATTTTCCAATTATTTTAAAATGTTATTATAAAATGATGTAGATTAACAGCAAATACAGAGCGAACACAAAATTTGATATAAAGGCCGGACAAATATTTTTTTAGAAAAATGCCCGGCAACTTCTAGGTTAATGCAAACTTCCAAAGAACGTCCCGATTTATTTGATTCACAACAGCAGAGGAAAAGCTTCTTAAAACCTTTTCATCCTTTCGCCTTCATGCTTAAAAACTCATTTCATGTGTACTGCGTTCTTACTCTTTCCTCTCTCTCTCTCTCGTCTGCAGAAGAACCAGTCAGAAATGGCATCCAAAATACTTATGGCGATAAGAAATCAAACTGCCGTGAATATTGCTTTTATGCGAACAAATCTCAATCCTTTTATAAACGTCATTGAATTCCTCTCAATATATTTGGAGTGAGTATAATAAAAAGCATTGGCTTACGAAGACAGGGGAAGAAAGAGTACACACTAAACTGAATTTATTTTGCTTTGCAATTCGTCTCTGTACTCGCATGTTAAATCCCGTGCAATGTTTACGCTTATCTGAGTATAGATTTCCATCTCTGCATCTGTAAAATGAGAAAACTGAATTTCATATCCTGCATTCTGGCGGGATGGAAAAGTCATTTTGATTATACACCAAATACTGAGAACTGTGTCTATTTGAAAAAATAATAATATCCCACTGGCTGAAATCGATTTTGTCAGCATAAAGTTTTGAACATATTTCCTCCTTTCAAATTTTGTATAGGAAGTGATATTTAAGTTGTACGTATTAATATATTTATTAAATAATAACAAATATATATTTATATAAATATATGTTTTATTTTTTATATATATTTATACATTTATTAAATAATAACAAATATAGTATATATTTTTACAAAAGATTCTAAAAATTATCCTGATTTATTTAAAATAAGTATTGAAAAGCTTCATTTAATTATCTTAAAAATGCGTAATACTAAATTTATTTTTTAAGAAAATAATTTTTAAAAGCATAACAAAAATATCTAATCTAGTTTTGCAATGATTATCTATTCACATTATAAACTCATGTTTGTGAAAATTGCAACACCAAGAAGGAATCGTCATAATTGAATGAAATTTAATACACAGCTGAGTGGTAGTGGTACAAATAAATGATTAAATGTTCAAAGCAAACAAACAATAACAAGAGATCGGAATCAGTATTTTGTGTAGCCACCACGCGCCGCAATAAGTGCTGCTACACGACGTGGCATGGAGTCAAGTAAATTTTGAATGTCTGCCTGAGGAAGAGCATTCCATATTGTTTGTATGTGCACCCAAAGTTCGTCTGCAGAAGCAACAGGACGAAGATCACGAGCGAGATGCCGACCAACGAAATCCCACACGTGTCCAATCGGCGACATATCCGGGGAATACGCACGCCAAGGAAGAAGCTGTACCTGCCGCGTTGCAAAGAAGGATTGAGCAGTCCTAGCAATATGAGGGCGGCCATTGTCCTGTTGAAACACAGCGCCTGGCAAGCTTGGAAGGAAGGGAACAGCTTGGGGCTGTAGAACTTCACTGATGTACCGATAGCTGTGCAGATTGCCCACAATTCTTAGCAATTGTGATCGCCCACAATTCTTAGCAATTGTGATCGCCCACGATATGCTATGGAACCCCAGACCATAACTCCTTGTGTTCGTCCACTGTGGCGTTCGATAATGCACTCCGGAAGGTAGCGTTCACCGGCATAGCGTCTGACACGAATACGGCCATCATGGTACCACAAATTAAAGCGGGATTCATAAGAAAACACGATATGCTGCCAATCAGCACGCCAGTCTCTATGCTGAGCGGCCCATTATAGCCGCAGGCGGCGATGGTTTAGCGTGAGAGGGATCCTGTATAAAGGAGTCCTTGCGCTCAGTCCACGCTGCAGCAGACGTCTACGAATTGCTGAAGCACACAATGAAACACCTGTAGCTATTGACCAGTGTGCTGCCAATTGTCTAGAGGAAGCTCTACGGTCCGTCAGCGCCATGCGGACCAGGTGTGTATAATCGTGAGCTGACGTCACATTTCGGGGTCCACTCCCGGATTTCCGAGTTGTCCGACACTCGTCCGTCCACTGCTTCCAAAGGCGCATCACTGTCCTGCTGTTACGCTGCACACGAGCGGCTACTGAACGATAAGACAATCCAGCTTCACGAATGCCAATGATTCTCCCCCGTTCAAACTCTGTAAGTTGTTCAAATCTCGCTCTCTTTCGTCGAAGAGGCACAAGTAGGGATTGAGCTAACGTTTACCGCTAGCAGATAACCACCGATAACCATACACGCCTCGCTACAGCCGTCTATTTATTCGGATCCATCTGCCGTTCAGAGGACGCTGCTCAGCATACGCATGCGCTACGGATTTGAAATTCTAATCATTTGCATATCATGTGCTACTGTGCATTTCCTGAAATTTTCAGCTCACTCGCGTAAGTCCTTCATGGTGTTGCAATTTTCACAAGCATCAGTTTATATTCTTTAAATAACATAGTATCATTATATAACACTAAATGTTATTATTAAACAATGACATATCGAGTTTTGAATTGTTGAAATTGAATAACTTACGAATGTTTGAAAAATAATTTATGTTGTTTTGTTTATTTATGCTGCCTTTTACTGCATACTTTTTGATGCATATATTTATTTATACTGCATACTGCATGTCAAATACATAATTCTAAATCAAATTTTAAAAAAATTAAATAATTTTTATGTATTTAGCTGAAGCTGAAAAATTCTATACAATTTTAAAATATAATTTTTAATATTTTTCATATTTATGTTGTATTTTAAATAAAATTGTATCAAGTACGTAACTATAACTTTCAGTTCATATACAATTAAAAACTAAAGTATACAACAAAGTTTAAAAAGGACTGCAAACAATTAAAAAATATTAATTTTTTATTATAAATAAAATAGTATAATTTTATAAATTAAACATAAAATTAATTTTAAAAAATTATTCAATTTATTTTTGTGTCAAATTAACAAAATAAATTTATATAATTATATAAATATAAATTAATATGTTTAATAGTATAAATTAATACATTTAAAAATATAAATTAATAAATTTAAAAAATATAAATTAATAAATTTAAAAATATAAAAATGAGCTATACAATATTTCAAAGTTTAAGGACTTTCTTTCAGCAAGAGTTTAAAATAATTTAAAATAAAATAATTGTAATATGTTTAGAAATCATTGTTTCAAAAATATAATTTAACTTATGAAAAAATATTTATCAAAATTGCTGAAAATTGATTATATTAAAAATTAAACAATTTCATAAATTGAATTAATTACATCAAATTATTTTTTTACTTTTTACAGATATTTATTATTTAATTATTAACCTGGAAGTCATCAATTATTTATATACTCAAAATCTTGATACATTATAAAGATAATTATCCAAATGTGCAGCTCAAGGAAAACTAATTAAATAGAATTATTTAAACAATGAAACTTGGCTGACTGCAGTCTTTAAATAATGTAGATTCATAAAATAAAGTTTATCTTTCACGTTTCTCAAATTACGTTTCGCGTATAATAATAATTAATTTTTTCTATTAATTTCTTATTTTTCATGGATTTTTATTTTTTGCTAATATAATTTATTATGCTATATTGAATTATTTTAATAATCTATTAATTTATTTAAGTAGTATTTCAATTTCTATTAAATATTCTCTGAATTAATTAAATTATTACTTCATGTTTTCAAAAGTGTTTCTAATTTGGTATTTATGTTTGTTAAACCAAAGTCATTATATTTTATTCTGTATTTATTAAATTTGAAAACTGATTAAAATCAAATAATCTTTTTTCTTTTGCCAAAAAAGTTTTAGACTTTATTTCTAGAAATATGATTTCTTAAAATTAATATATTAAAGCATAAAATGTTTATAAATTAACAAAACGCCTTATATTGATGTGTGGTTACATTGTTTTTTATTAATTTTCTAATTTGAAAAAAAATCATTATTATATATATTTATAAATATTGGAACACTACAGAAAGAAAATAACTGTACATTTTAAACCAAAAATTGCATATAATAGTAAATAATATTTCATTACACTCAATATTTAATCAAATAAAAAACAGATTTACAATTAATATTAGAATTAAAAAATATATGTATGTCATTTCTATTGAAACATTCAGCATGGCCTTACAGAATTTTATAACTATCAGTGACAAAAATAAAATAAATGTTTTCCTGTAAGAAATGAGTACGAGATGAAAAAATAAACCAATAAATTCCTAACATAGCACCAGATTTTTATTCCAGACGAATTTTTTTCTGAAGTAGATCGCATTGAATACCAAATTTAGTGATATAATGTAAAGTAAGAAAAACTTTCCAATACTGTTACTAAATTTTTAGAGAAGAAACTTAGCATCATGAAAGAATGATCTTGTTAGCTGTGATATCTTTTTTTTATTTATTTGTGAGTAGCATATAAAATAAAGTATATTATTTATTTTCAGTCCTACCTACGGAACCATGTAAGCAGATGCCATTCAGATATAAATTTAAAAAAAATAAAAATGTTTATGTTTAATTCCTTCTTCCATAATTGAAGACAATTTTAATCACAAACATATATTTAAATTTGATGCATTATGTTTCAATATTTTTATATACTGGTGATTTTTTTTCATCTAATGTATAATAATAGAAATTTATATTCAGTATGTAAGAAAGTTTTAAAAATATATATTGCATTTTGCTTGGTTAATTAGAAAATATAAATTCATACAATCATCAATATACACAAAGTATTCGTTGCTGTCAATGATTTTTATTATAATCATTGATGTTTCTTATTGATACATCTTAATTTATGCTTTGCTTTTATCAGACAATTGGTTTTTTTTGTCTATTCAACAAAATACATTTAGATGAATTTTGTTTTTTTGTTTTTTGATTCAACAAAACATTTGTTGAATCAAGTTCATTATCGCATCTGAATAAATTTCATATCACGATTTTGTTGTTTTTATCTTTAATAAATTACTCTACAACTCTCCGAATGTGTACATACAAATGTAATTTATTAGTAATACAAAACTAATAACTTTTTATACAGTACATTTTTTTTTAATTTCCATATATTTACATTTGATACTTAGAGATATATTTCATTATTACTTAAAATACTTACAAGAATTAAATTATAAGATATACTTGTTAAGCAACAGATCTTCATTTTATTTTAATAACAAACTTTTAATTAAAAATTAAAATTTTCTTGTAATCTAAATCTTGGCTGCGAAATAAATATATAAGGATATCATTTCCAATGTATTTTATTTCACTATTCCACACCTATATTTTAAATTCCAAAACTGTGGAATATAAGCTATCGATATGTTACAAAATATTCTGAGCTTTTATTGTAACATTACCAAATCTATCACAGATTACGCAATGGTTATTATTAATTAATATAAAATATCCAACTAAAGTTTTAAAATTTATATCAACCTGCACATATCTTTAGAATTTTATTCAACTCATGTTAATTAAAATGAAGCACGCATATTAATAGAAGTAATGAAATCATTTTCAACTCTGAAGATTTATAAAACAGACTTATTCAAACTGGGAAGTAATTATTATACTGTGCTTCTTCATCTTCTTACAAGTAACACCCCATGGCAGGTCAAGGCCGTCTGCCAACTGGATTTCAAGACAGGAGATGGATTCTTTTTACAGAGTTGGATTGTCACCCTTACAATCAACGTATATTAGATATTAGACAAGGGCCATATCAGAACGGGGCCTGCGGTTTCAATTGGATTCCTAACCACTACAAACATCCATGATAAGGCGGGCTCTAGAAACTCGAAGCCTATGACACCGAGGGCCAGTCACTCGGCCATTAGGCCTTACATTGAATAGTAAAGCTATTAAACCTATTCTTAAACTCTTATATTGTCTTAGATTAATTTTCGCTATCACTTATATTACTTTAAACTCTTATATTACTTAAATTTACTAATTATTTGCAAGTTGATTGCATCAGCATTGAAAAACAAAAATTAAAAAAAATCCTCAAATATTTTATGTTATGTGCACTTTAATGTAGAATCAATGCCATTTTGTCATCAATGCCTGTACAGTTCAAGAGTCCATGAAATTTATTTTAAAGTCCTTTCTTCAGAAAAAGTAATTTTAAGGATTAAGTCAAAAGCATAGCAATTTATTTTAAAATATAAGTGAACAGAACAAATAAAACAGACAATAAAATCTGTTTTTATTGTGATGGAAACACAATTAAATCAGTAATCTAAAAAAAGAAAATTTAACATATATATATATTTCTTTTGTTATGATATTGTACTTTATTTATTATTATTATTTATTTATTTTGTCATCGAGAACAAGATAAATTGCATTTGAAATGTAGTGAAGCAAACACTAATGACGTGGAAGGGAGGGGATGAATTAAATAAAAAAAATCAGCAGCAAGTAAGATTTCGAAAGCAACACCGTTTTTATACTTTTGTGGTTACAGACAAAAGATCGAAAGAGAAACCTCTCGTATTGAGGTATGGATGGTATTAGGAAATAATATAAGTGCTTAAGATTTATAATAGTTAGATTTGTTAAAACTGTTAAGTAATTATTGTACGAAAATTGTAATAAGTATTCATTTGCGTATTTTCAATATGCATGCAAAATAAATTACTATGCTTCTCCTTCTTAAGCTCAACAGCCTCATGATGGTCCAAGGCCCACCCATTTATTTTGTTATCGAGAACAAAATAAATTGCATTTGAAACGTAGTGAAGCAAACAGTAAAGACGGGGAAGGGTAATAATAAACAAAAAATTAAATAAACAAAAAATCAGCAGTAAGATTTCGAAAGCAACACCGTTTTTATTCTTTTGTGGTTAAAGACAAAAGAACGAAAGAGAAACCTTTTGTATCGAGTTATGGAACGTATCGAGTTTTCTTGCGCATTACAAAAAGCTTAGAGGTTTTTTTTTATGTGAATCTGTATGGTAATTAAATTCCATTCAATGGAATGGATTCTTTTTCAGTTTAGCTGCCTATTTCTGTTTTGTTATTTCAAGTTTTGCTTATCGATTAAAAAATAAGAATGGCGACAAACACTACAAGTCTCGGAGTATCGATGATGTGTTCTTTTTTAGAATGCTTTTTGTTTTAGAACGATAAGCGGATTAGTTGTGTTATTTATCCTGAAAAATCTAAGTTGGGAAACAAAAAAGTTGTTTACCCCACTAACCAGCCTTCTAAAGCTGCGATGCAGGTTTTTTTTAAGCCAGATTAAAATATGTGGAAACATAAAATTTTTAAGGGATCTCACAGATTCGACATATGATCTTTATTTTCATAAATACGTTTTTTTCTTCAGTTCTTTTTGCCGATTAAATATGGTATTAGAATTTTTGTGATATTTTTATTAAGTTTTGGATATATGCAATGTTTTCAATGTAATAAAAGAATAAACTAATTTAATTAAATGTATCCATTTTTTTAATTTTTTTTTGTTGCGTAACTCTCCATGACTCAGACCAGAAATAAAATATCCACTGCATGTTTACATATAAATCTGTTACTCTTTTATTGTAAAAATTTAAATTATTAGTTTTTTTGTTATACAGTGGAATAAAAATTGGATATTGAGAATAATATATTTAAAAATGAAAGTGTGTGTATATTTATCAGTTACATTCTTGAAAATGTTTAACTAACACTGTACATTTCTCTAAAGCCCTAGATTTACTCATTTAATAAAAGATCTATTAACATATACTGAATTTAAATATGATAGCTATATAATTTTGGAATTTAAATTTAATTAAACATTTTCTATATCCATAGAATAAAACCTATTTGCTAATGTGTGTGGAAATACTTATTAAAGAATATCTTATTTTTTTTAAACTGTTTTGTTGTTTTTAAAATTTCCTAAGTTACCCACTACTTTATTTATCATTTATAATTATTTTCTTTACTTCCATTATTGATACATTAGCCAAGAAATGCAATTTTAATCTTATAAGTAATTTGATTTTTTTTTCCACATTCATAACAATATTACTTAATCACTACGGGGTTTTTTATATTTTGATAGATACTTAATGGGCAACTATTCTATCATAATCCCTTTTCATGAATTTTATATTTCAAATATAACCAGTTCATTTCACTAGTTAGTATTTTTCGTTTTTATCAATCCATTTTATAATAATAGTTTCATAACAGGTTCTCGAATTTCGTCAATCATGATTAAAATTTCCTTAAAGTGCTTTTAATATATATAATATCTGATGAATTTTGAAACAAATTGGTTAATCTAGTCTTTACTCAAATGATTTCATAACAACTACTTAAGTTAATATAAAAAATAATGTTTCTCTTTAAATTAAAATATGATTGAGACACTTGCGAAATACTTATAGGATCCATCGTAAAAGATAATTTTAAAAATGAAAATTTGACAAACATAAAACTTTAGATGTATATTACATTTAAGGTTAATTAAACTCGTAACTAAATTGTCGTTATTAATTAATCGCTTAAATTATTATAACTAATCATAACAACGATCATTCAAATATATTTAAAAATATCATCAACTTATCAAATTACACAAGCAAACGGGAATATTTTCTGCAAAGACAACATTATTGCTAATTCGCCAAACAAAGATCAGCAAGCATCCTGTTCCTAATTAAATTCGTAACTAAATTGTTATTATTGATTAACCTTTAAAAATATTACAACTAAACATAACAATGATCATTGAAATATACTTTAAAAATAACATCTTCTTATAAAATTACACAAGCAAACGGGAACATTTTCTGCAAAGTCAACATTATTACTAATTCGCCAAACAGAGCTCAGCAAGCATCCTGTTTTTGGTCAAATAATCATCGGGTTGCGTTTTCAAATGCTGGCGCACGGAATCCTGTTTTACAGGAGCAAAAGCTATCTGTGGTCTGCATGGTAAAGGGCGGTAATAATCCCTTCCCTTCTAATCTGCGAATGTAGCTCTGCTTTGAGTGCTCCAGACTCGTAACTAACAGCTCATTTCCAACCGACTGAATAGCATCCGCCAAATACCCGTTATAAATCTTAAACTCACCTTCCCGAAATGTTACCATAAAATAGTCGAGTCATTACCAAGGATGGAACTTCCCCGGGATTCAAGATTTCTATACGTATTTAGCTTTGACTCTGGGCTTGCGCGAGGAGCGTAGGAACCGAGCATTTGGAGGAGGAGTGCACATGACTTCGCAAATTGAAATGCATGATGTCTGGAGTATGCGGAATGCAGGAGTTGATGGTGCAGTGCGGTCGTTTTATTTTAGGCTTGTTGGTCCAAGTTGGCTATTAACTAAGCGTCTTGGGGGAATTCATTAGTTTGAGGATTATTGTAAGCGCGGTAGACTGTTTTCGCCCTGATTTATCATAACATGCGAAGTAAAAGCTGCTGTTTATTCGAATAATTAAGATCAATTACCAAGTCATGTGATTTACTACTCGTATTAGGAAATGCATAATTCTGATTAAATAATAATCCTTGTGTCTTTAATGCAATCAGTTTATTAATAAAACTTAAGCGCTATTATTATAAATTTTCTAAACAATAATAAATTTTAAATTAAAATTTCTACAGGTTTCACAAGTGTATTCTTTACATCTTGTGATATATTTTGATTTATGTAAAAATGTAATGTAAAAGTTTGTAATGTAATGTTTTATGTAAAAATATAGTGCATTCATTTGTGAATTCGAAATTCATTTCTAAATTTTTTTCCGACCCCAACACTTCCACCTGTCTTATACATATTATAAGCAGCCTGAAAATTTATAAATAATTTGCTTCTTTCACTCATTTTTCATTAAGATTCTAAAACCTAATAACTTTGACGGTAAAAATCATAGAAAATGCAATATTGTACATTAACTAAAATGAAATATCATACGCAGTGGTTATTATGAAAGAAATATTAAATTGTGAAATTCAAGTATAGTGAAATAAAATAAATATATTGCATTCATTTGCGAATGCACGTTGTTCCACTACCGCATTACTTTTACCTGTCTTATACATATTCTTAGCAACCTGAAACTTTTTGTTTTTTAGAGAATTTGCTCATTTCACTCAGTTATTTATTAACTTCCTTTTACTTCCAAAGAAAATGAGCAGGGGTATTATTACAGAAATATTAATTTTTCAAATGCAATTATAGTGACATGTATTCACTTCGTACAACGGATGAAAATATAACGCGATTAATTTGCTTCCTTGCATTTTAAATATTTTAATCTTTCATGAGTGATGTTACAAAGTTTAAAAATTAAGTTATTAGTAATCCTATAATAACTTAAAATACATGATTTTAATCCTATATTGATGTATTTAAAAAAAAAAGTTTCCATCAAATCCCATATATCATAATTTAGTTTTCGTTAATCGTATTGTACCTTCTATTTAGTTTTTACGGAACATTCAGTTTTATTTTTTTTTAAATATTATTTAATAATATATTAGGAATAAACCATTATCGTTGTAACTCGTCTCATTGTAACGAGCTTTAAAATATGAATAGTATTTCATGAAATTGGATTATTTCTTCAATTTCAATAACTCCAGGGGGGTTTGAAACATAATCTATTTATGTTTAAAAGTTAGCTGAAATTTTTTTATGCATAAGCAAATAAAATTAATTGGCATTATAAGTGTTCTTGTCAGAATTTAATGCAATGTTTAGTACAATAAAATCAAATTGTTTCAGTTTTTTACTCTTTTATCATGTAGTCATTAAATATTCCATAACTTACTGAAAATGTGTATTTCTCTGTGTGGTTTCCTATTAATAAATTATTTTTTTTATCTTATTAAATTTTACATTGCATTTTGAATTTAAGCTGCATTAATTTTTAGTTCAGAAAACACCGATGCAAAAAATATTTCAGTATAAACTTGATCCCTTTATAAACTTCAATCAATTGAAAAACATATTTTAATGTAAATGCCAGGCACTCTCAACTAAGGCCATTCGATACTGAAGTGCAAATGGTGCTGATTCAGTGTTATACAGTATACTGTACTGGAGTGAGGGGAAGACCAGTTACATCGCACAAATACTCACACAGGTATAGCAAGTAGGGAGTTCACAACAAAGCACAGCTTCTTCCACATCATAATTATAAATATTAAGATGTAGAGTAAAATTTATAATTATGAATGTTATGATGTAGAAGCAAATTTATAATTATAAATATTATGACGTAGATGTAGTTATGTAGATAAAAATTTATAAATATTAATATTTTAAAAAGGGTGAAAGAAGATATAAAAATAACATGCAACGTTATGCAAAAATCAAAGGGTATATACAACGTAATCAGATTTAATAGCTCAAATTTTTGCAGTGTATTTTAATATATAATATTAAACGCTGATAAAAATTAATGATTAAGAATTAACATTATCAAAATAATTAGTAGAATGCAAAACTTATTAGGACAAATGATTAGAATATAGACAAACAACTTAATCTAAATTTTTGAAAAAATTCATATATGACATTATCTAAGTAAACAAAATTTATTAATTTAAATTACAGCTCTTTCTACGCTGAAACAGATATCTGTGCGTGAAATAAAAACATTTTTTTTTTTTTACCTTTAATCTTCATAATAATTTACTTTATTCAGGTTTTCATGAATTGTATTAATTAATTTTCATAGAAACTGATTAAGGACTGATCATGTTCAGGAAACATATTAATTATCTTTATTGTGTAGTAAGCTAGTTTAAAAGTTTTTTTTCTTTTAATGATTACATTAAACACATTTTTACATTAACGGTATACATGATTGTAAAAATTTAAATATGTATTTATATAATTTGAAAATTTTATTGTTGTCCTTAAACAAATTAAATGAATTCAATTAATTAGCTTCATATACGTTCCAGAGCAGCTGGCATTGAATAGCATATGAAATGAAGACTTTGATTCCAATACTGGATAAGATGCAGAATATCTTATTATATCAAAATGCGTTTTGTTTTTTATAAATTTCTTTCATTGTTCCTTTCACACATATTAGAGATAGTTTTGGAAGTTCAAAAAAAATTTTAATTTCCCTTACAGATTTAGAAGAGTAACTGTTAAATCGAAAGTAGAAACCACCAAAATTTTGTCTACAACGTAGAAGTTTCGACGACAATATACTAGAAACAATGAAGAAATAGTATCACTCAAATATTTTTAGAATTTTATTAATAAAACTAATATCTTCAAGTAAAATTGTTAAAATTAAATCCTTAAACATTTATCAACAATGCAAATGAATTCTATGAGGGATTTCAAATAATGTACCATTGTATTAATATAACAAAGAAACAATGAAAAGTGGTTATTCTAACTAAACCCAGAATTAAGCTTTGATTCTCTGTGAGAGAAATGAATTCGGTAAGCGGAAAAATTGAGTTAAATCCAAAAATATCACTCGTAAAACTATTGTGTGTTCTATGAAAAGTTGAGACATTCTATATAAATGCTTTCTCCATATATTCATTGTGCAGATAAATTGCATATAATCTCTTTCCGAGTCTTTTAACATCCGTAGACTGAGGTATTTAATCTCACTCCCAATCAGAATTAAAGTGTCACGTGGTCATCTCAATTCGGTATGACAGCAGCACTTTATGAATTCGTGGATTCTAGAAGTTTGGATGGGAAACAAGATTTTATGTAAGTAGCCCATATAATGGCGATTCAAGACACATTTTTAATAGGCACGAATTAAGGATAATCTTGTCCCATTTAGAAGGAAAATTATAATTTTCACATTTAGAAGAATCGCTTTGATTATTTCTATGATTTATGTAAATGACTGATGATTGAAAAGTAGCTAAACATGTAAGTTACGTACACACACGCATATATATATATATATGACGATTATGCAGAAATGTAGAAATATGTTTGACAATTTTATGAAAAGTTATTTAAATTGAAATTAATGTAGTTAAATATTTTTAATTTTATAATAAGCAATAATTTCAAAATTTTATGCTGTATTTAACGATAACTCTAAAGTATTTAAATCTTACAAGTTATATATATATATATATATAAGGATAGAGAGAGAGTAAATTAAGTAAGGACTTGAAAATTCATCGTGATATTTTTCCTCTTTTGTCTTCGTCTCAATAAGTAAATGCTTTTGGATTTTCCCATATGCATAAGAATTAGTGATAATATACAATTTTTGGAAACCAGAAATGGCTGATATGTGTTACGGTTTGGTATACTATATATAAATATCATATAAGTTACTGTTAAATATAGCATTAACTTTTGAAATTAATGTTTAATATGAAATTATAATCATTTTACGTCATCAATTTCAATAATAAATATTTTTTACAGAAATTATAAAACAAATTTGAACATTTCTGCATAATCATTAAAACATTATCATCGAATTGTGAACAAATATATTTGTCAAGAAAAAAATTCATGATTAATAAATGTAACAAAAATATATAAGAAAAAATAAACTTCACGCTCTATAAAATTATATAAAAACTTTTATTATTTTTAACTTTTCAAAATATACCCTGCACAATTAACAAAAACATTTCAATATCAAAAATGTTTATAAGCATTAAAAAAAAAAGAATCCACTAAATTTATTGAATCTCTCTAAGTTTCTGCAAAAATGTTATGCCTAGTTTTGACTTAATACTTAAAATTACTTTTACTGCAAGTATGTTTTAAATTGATCGAATAAAACTTTTTGAAAGAAGCATTAATGCAAGAAAACTTTATAAAACACACCATTAAATCCTTTATGCATTTTGCCAATGAGAAATGAACTGTAATATTAGAAAATTCCTGTTTTTCATTTTGGATGAAAGTCCGTTTCCTTTTGAAATTCGATTTTTAATTCAGATAAATTTCGAAATCTTCACGGTGGCTGCGCAATTCAACAACAACTCTCGTCGAGACATGAGATATAATTCATCGAAATGCAAGAGAGAAGCTGAAAAAAAGATAATAAAATTTAAAAAAAATATTTTACTTAACTTGAGTTGAAGCTCAACTGAGATGTAGAAAAAGACCAGTTCATTTCTAACGAAGCGTAGTGTTTGTTCACATTTTTGATGTCTCTGCATAACAAAAGTTCCTCTGGTTTATTCAGAAGAATAATAGAACAGATCTATGAGAATAAAATTACACATTTATACTGTTGCTTTCAAAGATTCCTCACATTGTTAAAATTAAATAAATTTAACTACAAGATTATATTTATTATCAGAATATTTTTCTCATGTAGGTTAAAGTTTATTTATGAAAACAATTAAAAAAGAAAAATTCAACAATTCTACGTCTCTAAAAATTTAATTTCTTCATTATAATTAAAAAATCTTTTCTGAATTCCGGCGGCCTGGTGACAAGTGGCTAGCTCTCTATCCTCGAATAATGGCGATGCCATAAATATTTGAAGTGATACGAAATCCTTATTATACCATGATTGAATGAGTCTTATATTTCTTTTAATTTGTGCCTTTAACTGAATTATCCTTAAAATTTTGTTCGTAACATTCTTTTCAAAGGCAGAGACTGCTAAAAGAAATAAGGAAGAAAATAAGCTTGAAGAGGTTCTTTATTACAGGAACACTTTCACATTTCCATCAACCTAGTTATTTCTTGAAAATTTACGTAAATATATGTTTTCATGTTTATATTTAACACAGCAAATACAGAATGAACACAAAATTTGGCACGAATACCAGACAAATATTTTTTTAGAAAAATATAATACAAACTTCCAAAGAACGTCCCGATTTATTTGATTCAAAACAGCAGATGAAAGGCTTCTTAAACCTTTTCATCCTTTTGCCGTCATGCTTAAAAACTCATTTCATATGTACCGCATTCTGACTGTTTCCTCTCTCTTTCGTTTGCAGAAGAACCAGTCAAAAATGGCATCCAAAATACCTATGGTGAAAAGAAATCAAACTGCCGTGAATATTGCTTCTATGCGAACAAATCTTAATTATTTTATAAGCGGCATTGAATTCCTCTTAATATATTTGGGGGGAGCATAATAAAAAGCAATGGCTTACGAAGACAGGGACAAGAAAAAGTACGCACTAAACTGAATTTATTATGCTTTGCAATACGTCTGTGTACTCGCATGTTAAATCTCGTGCAAGGTTTACGCTTATTTGCGTATAGATTTCCATCTCTGCATCTGTAAAATGTGAAAATTGAATTTCATATCCTGCATTTTGGCGGGCTGGAATTGTCATTTTGTTTATACGCCAAATGCCGAGAACTTTATCTATTTGACAAAATAATAATATCCCACAGGCTGAAATTGATTTTGTCATCATAAAGTTTTCAACATATTTTTCTCCTTTTAAAGCGTGTATATGAAGTGACATTTAAATTGTACATATTAATATATTTTTAAATACTAACATTAACTAATAACAGATGTTTTTACAAATGCATACAGAAAAAAATTACATCAATTATTTAATATAAAATCTTAAAATTTCATTTGATTATATGGCCTCCAGAAAAAGTATATGACACTTAATTTAATTTTTTTAGAAAATCATTTCTTAATATGATAACAAAAATATATGCAAGGATTATGTATTATTATACATATTTTAACTAATATTTTTTTTACTGTAACATAACCAAATCTATCACGGATTTATTAATTGGTATAAAAAAATAAATTAAAATATTGTATTTTATATCATGCTGCATATATTTTAAAAATTTATTCAAGACCTCTTATTTAATATGAAACAGGCATATTAATAGATATTAGGAAATAATATCAATGGTTAAGATTTATAATAGTTAGATTTGTTAAAACTGTTAAGTAATTATTGTACGAAAATTGTAATAAGTATTCATTTGTGTTCTTTCAATATGCATGCAAAATAAATTACTATTCTTCTCCTTCTTAAGCGCAACAGCCTCATGGTCCAAGGCCCACCCCTACGCACAACAGACGTATTAGACCGGGACATGCGATTTATAGTGGATTCCTAAGCACTATAAATACAAGCAACCATGGGCCTAGAACCCGAAACCTATGCCACCGAATGTCAGATTGCTTTTCACTCGGCATCAGGCCCTACTATGATTAGTAAAGCTGTTAAAAATACTCTTGCAATTTAGAACTATTTATAAGTTGAATGGTTCAGCACTCAAAAGATATAAATAAAAAGTCATGAATAATTTTACGTTATATGCACTTGATTAAAGAATTCATGACATTTTGTCGGCAATGTCCGTACAGTTCAAAAGTCACCTTTTCTTCAGAAAAGGTCCTTTTCACGACCTTTTCTTCAGAACAATTTTTAAATATTAAATCAAAACTAAGCATAGCAATTTATTCTAAAATATCAGTGAAATGAACAAATAAAGAAGACAATAAAATCTGTTTTTATTGTATTGGAAACACAATTAAATCAGTAAACTAAAAAAGAAAACTTAATATATACATATTTCTTTTGTTATGAATTGTACTTTACTTTTATTTTTTATTTGTTATTATTATTTATTTATTTTGTTGTCGAGAACAAAAAAAAAAATGCATTTGAAACGTAGCGAAGCAAACAGTAAAGACGGGGAAGGGGGCGGGGAGAATCAGCAGTAAGATTTCGAAAGCAACACCGCTTTTATTCTTTTGTGGTGAAAGACAAAAGAACGAAAGAGAAACCTCTCGTATCGAGGTATGGAATGTATCGAGTTTTGTTGCGAATTGCAAAAAATTTAGAGTTTTTTTTATGAGAATCTGCATGGTAATTAAATTCCATTCAATGGAATGGATTCTGTTTCAGTTTAGCTTCCTTTTTCTGATTTGCTATTTCCATTTTCGCTTATCGATAAAAAAAAATGGCGACAACCACTAAAAGTCTCGGAGTATCGATGGTGTGTTCTTTTTTGGAATGCTTTTTGTTTTGGAACGATAAGCGGATTAGTTGTGTTCTTTATCTTGAAAAATCTAAGTTAGGAAACAAAAAAGTTCTTTACAAAGATAACCACTCTTCTAAAGCTGCGAGGCAGTTTTTAAACGAGATTAAAATATGTGGGAACACAAAATTTTAAAGGATCTCGCAGAATCGTGATATTATCTTTATTTTCACAAATAAGTTTTTTTTCCTTCACTTCATGTTGCCGAGTAAAAATGATATTAGAATATTTGTGATATTTTTATTAAGTTTTGGATATGTGTAAAGTTTTTAATCTAATAAAAAATATAAGGTAATTTAATTAAATTTATCTATTTGTTAAAATTTTTTTTGTTGAGTAACTCCATGACTCAAACCAGAAATAAAACATCTACTGCACGTTTACATATAAATACATCACACTTTTGGGGCAAAAATTTAAATTATTAATTTTTTGTTTTGTTTTACAGTGGAATAAAAATTGGATATTGAGAATAAAATATTTAAGAAAAAAAGTGTTTGTATAGTTATGAGATACATTTCTGAACATGTTTCTTTAAATTCTAAGATATATTTTATTGAGGTGCTTGATTTACTGATTTAACAAAATAATTATATATTGACAACAAAATTAATTAAACGCTATCTATATCCTTAGAAAATACCTACTTGCTAATGTTTGTGTAAATTATAGTTAAACAAATATAATACATGCTCATCCTTTTTTATGTTCTCTGTTTTTTTTTTCCAAGTGTTCTAAATTAAATTGTTAATAGAATAGCCCAGAATTAGGAAATATTTAATATTGTAAAGAATTTGATTTTTAATAATTAGACCATATTACTTAAGCAAAGCAAATATTTATATTTTGATTAAATATTCAATGGGCACCTGTTGGGGAACTATAACTTTTTCCTCTACTTTATATTTCAATTATAACCATTTCAATTTACCAATAAGTAGTTTTGCTTTTTATTAATCCATTTTCTACTAGTTTCATAAAAGCTTCTTATATGTTGTAAACATTGATTTAAATTTTCTTAAAGTGTTTTAATATAAATATTATAGGATGAATTTTGAGACACATTGGTTGACTTAATCTTTTCGCAAATGATTTCATAACAATTACTTAAGATAAGATCAAAAAATAAAAATTGTCTTTAAATAATAATAGTATGATTAAGACATTTGGGAAATACTTATGAGCTTCATTCTAAAAGATAATTATAAAAATTAAATTTGATTTGATTTTCTCAATAATTAGAATATCACTACGCAGTAAAAACACATATATATTAAATAACATTTTACATTTTATAACATTTTAACATAACATTTTACATTATATATTACATAGCATTTTTTAACTATTTTGTTGTTTTTAAAATTTTCTATGTTACCCACTACTTTATTTATCATTTATAATTATTTTCTTTACTTCCATTGTTGATACATTAGCCAAGAAATGAAATTTTAATCTTATAAGTAATTTGATTTTTTTTCCACATTCATAACAATATTACTTAATCATTACGGGGTTTTTTATATTTTGATAGATACTTAATGGGCAACTATTCTATCATAAAACCTTTTCATAAATTTTATATTTCAAATATAACCAGTTCATTTCACCAGTTAGTATTTTTTGTTTTTATCAATCCATTTTATAATAATAGTTTCATAACTGGTTCTCGAATTTTGTAAATCATGATTTAAATTTCCTTAAAGAGATTTTAATATAAATAATATCCGATGAAATTTGAAACAAATTGGTTAATCTAGTCTTTACTCAAATGATTTCATAACAATTACTTAGGTTAATATAAAAAATAATGCTTGTCTTTAAATTATAATACGATTGAGACACTTGCGAAATACTTACAGGATCCATCCTAAAAGACATCCTCCTTTGACAAACCTCCTTTGACATCCTCCTTTGACAAACATAAAACTTTAGATGTATATTACATTTAAGGTTACTTAAACTCGTAACTAAATTGCCATTATTAATTAATCGTTTAAATTACTATAACTAATCATAACAACGACCATTCAAATATACTTTAAAAATATATTCTTATCAAAGAACACAATCAATGGGAATATCTTCTGCAAAGACAACATCATTGCTAATTCGCCAAACAAAACTCAGTAAGCATCCTTTGTTGGGTCAAATAATCAGCGGATTGCGTTTTGAAATGCTGGCACTCGGAAGCCTGCTTTACAGGAGTAAAAGCTATCTGCGGTCTGCAAGGTATATGGCGGTAATAATTCCTTCCAGTTTTGAGTGCGCCAGACTCGTAAGTAACAGCTCATTTCCAACCGACTGACTAGCATTCGCCAAATACCCATTATAAATCTTAAACTCGAGAGGTCGCCTTCCCGAAATGTTACCATAAAATAGTTGAGTCATTACCAAGGATGGAACTTCCCCAGAATTTAAGATTTCTGTGGGTGTTTATCTTGGACTTTGGGCTTGCACGAGGAGCATTGGAACCGGGCAGCGTTATTAGAGGAGGAGTGCACATGACTTCGCAAATTGAAATGCATGATGTCTGGAGTATGCAGAATGCATGAGTGGATGGTGTAGCGCGGTCATTTCATTTTAGGCTTGTTGGGTCAAGTTGGCTGTTAATTAAGCGCCTTCGGGGAATTCATTAGTTTGAGGATTATTGTAAACGCGGTACATTGTTTTCGCCCATATTTATTATAACATGCGAAATAAAAGCTGCTATGTATTAGAATAATTAAGATCAATTACCAAGTCAATTTCCTTACTACTTGCATTAGAAAGTACATTGTTCTTCTTAAATAATAATCCTTGTGTCTTACTTGCAATCTCTTAATTAATAAAACTTTAAGAAAACCAGTAATAGGTAGACATTATTATTATAAATTTACTAAACAATGATAGCTTTTAATTTAAAATTTCTACAGGTTTTACAAGTGTGTTCTTCACACCTTGCAATGAGTTTTGGCTTTGTAGAAAATAATTTTGTTTTTAAAACTATAAAAAAGAATTGAAGAAATTAAATGGAGGGATTAGTTTTTGATAAATTACTGTTAAATATGTGTGTTGATTATATTGTTTGGTTTCAGGAATAATATTAATTATTTAAATGTTTACTTAATGATTAATTAATTATTATTGAATGATTAATTAATTAATTAAATCTTTAGTAAATTAACAGAATAGCAATAATGGAATTTTAAAGCAAGTGGAATTTTAGTTATACACAACTAGTTAGTTATTAATTAATACCTTTTAAATATAATATTTAATATATTATATTTAAATATATTATGTTTAATTTTGATTTCATTATTGATAGTGAATTGAGTTTGGCAATTAGTTATGTTATACAGTTATTGCATTCGATGATTCAAAATATAAACTTCAAATATTGTTATGTGTATAATAGTTGATGCTCACACTATGTAATTAAGGTTATTATAATAGTTCACGTGACCAACAATTAACAAGGCTATAAATTAAACAATTCATACAACAGAAGCTAAGGAGTATATATATATCACTCTTCCAATGAACGATACTATAAAATTATTCACTTTCATAAGTTTTTTAATATTAGAAAAGAAAAATTTAATCTTCCCTTTTTAAAAAAAGTTTAGTAACGATATTCTTAAATAAATTAAATGATAATTAATCTATATAAGATTAATTACAAAAATACTATTAAAAAAATATTATTTTCTAACACGTCCACCATTAAGAATTGATGTTTTGTATCGATTAACGCGTACACTAAGAAATAGCTAAAAGATTATTAAGACTCAGAATGACCAACTGTTTATTGTGATGCAATCCTGCGCGTACCATAACTATATACGATGCAACAGCTTTGTGCTTATGAAATTGAAGGCAACCTCCAGGCGAGCAACGATGCCACACTCTGTAATAATTAGAGTTTTATATACTCATTTCTTCAGATATTTCTATTGAAAAAAAACACCTTAGGAGACAGTTCTTTTTGTGGGGGCAACAACGCAAGTGAACCACATCAGAAGTAAGACTTACCAATCTACCTATGACGGATGCATAGCGAGAGTCGCATTCCCTCCTAGTTTATAATGATCATAGATAAAATACATATCGTGATGCTCACAAGTATAACTATCTCTACGTAATGATTGCCAATAGTTCAATCAACGCGATACCAGTGACTGTAGTTCAATTGAACGCCATGAATTTCCAATCCATTTCTCTTTTTAAACTTTTTCCAAAAGATTTCTGATATTTTACAGTTTATGCCGTAATGTACAAACAAACTTTATATCATATTTCAATAAAATAAATTGCATTTTTTTGTGAATGCAAAATTCATTTCAAAATTTACTTCTGAAGCCAATACTGCCACTTGTTTTATGCATATTCTTAACAATCTGAAACTTTGCTCATCAGAGAATTCATCAGAGAATCAGAGAATTTGCTCATTTCACTCAATTATTTATTAACTTCCTAAAGATTAATGACTTTGACTGTAAAAATCTTAGAAAATAAAAAAAAAAAATAAATAAAAATATATATATATATATATATATATATATATATATATATATCATAAGCAGTGGTATTATGAAAGAAATATTAATTTTCAAAATCCGTTTATAGTGAAATGTATAAATTTGTACAACGGATGAAAATATTATGCGATTAATTTGCTTCCTTTTATTTTAAATAATTTAATCTTTTGTGAGTGATGTTACAATGTTTAGAAATTAAGTGACTTTTGTAATCCTATAATAACTTAAAATGCATTATTTTAATCCTATCTTGACGTATTTGAAAAAAGTTATCATCAGTTCCCAGATATCGTAATTTATTTTTCGTTAATCATGTTGTACCTTCAATTTAGATTTTGCGAAACATTCAATTTTGTATTTTTTAATATTATTTAATAATGTATTAAGTTTAAACCATCCTCTATATAAAATAGTTCTATTGTAATAGGCTTTAAAATATTAATAGTATTTTACGAAAATGGATTATTTCTTCGATTTCAATAACACCAAGGGGGTTTAAAACATAATCTATTTAAGTTTAAAAGTTATATGAAAATATTTTTTTATAAGTAACTAAAACTATTTGCTTTATCAATGTTCTTGGAGGATATTAGTGCAAAGTTTAGTATATTTAATTTTCCAATAGTTTCAGTCGTTTACTCTTATGTCATGTTGTCATTAAATATTCCTTATTCTACTGAAAATTTGTGTTTCGTTGTATTATTTCCTATTTATAAATAATTTTCTCTCCTTCATTTAATTTTAAATGGCATTTTGAATTGAATCTGCATTAATTTCTTGTTCACAGACCATTTTAAAATATTTCATTATGCGTTTGATTCCTTTTTAAACTACAATCAGTTAAAAAATATATTTCAAGTGCAAAGTACTCTTATTTAAGGTCATTATCTGCTGAAGCAATATTATGTAAAAATTCAGCGTTATCCAGTATAATGTAACAAGATAAGGAGAAGGCTTGTTACACCGCACAAATACTCATCTAGGCACAATAGGTTGGGAGTTCGCAATAAAGCGTATCTTTCTCTAGATTAAAATTATAAATATTTTTATGTAGAGGAAAGTTTATAACTAAAAATATTTTAAAAAGTGGGAAAGATGATATAAAAATAATTTGTAACGTTATCTAAAAATCAAAGTGAAAACACAACGTAATCAACTTTTAGCTCAAATTTTTTGTAATATACTTAATATGTAATATTAAACACTCATAAAAATTAATAATTACGTTATAAAAATATTTATAATAAGTTGTAAAATTATTAACAGAAACATAACTTATTATAACAAATTATAAGAAGGCAAACAAATAAATTAAATTAAAATTTAAAAAAAAAATCAAGATTTTTTTTATAAATTTCTTTTATTGCTCCTCGCATGCCCCATAGAATATCTCTGGAAGTTCAAAGAATTTATTATTTTCGCTCACAGATTTAGAAGGCTAAATTGGTTAACCGTAAGGAGAAACCATCATAATTTTGTAGACAACTTAGAAGTTTCGAGGAACATCTGTGAGAAAAAAATGCTAAAAAAGTATCATCACAAAATACTTAGAATTTCATTTAAAAAAATGATATATTCAAGTAAAATACTTAAAAATAAGCGTTATTAACATTATTCAACAATACAAAGGAATTCTACGAGGTATTTCAAATAATGTAACAATGCATTAATCTAACAAAGAAACAATGAAAAGGGTTATTCAAACAGAATCCTGAACTTATCTTTGATTCTGTGAGAGAAATGAATTAGGCAAGCGGAAAAATTGAGTTAAATCCAAAGAATCACTTGGAAAACTATTCTGTGTTCTATGAAAAGTTGTGTCATTCAATATAAATGATTTCTATATGTATTCATTGTGCAGATAAATTGCATATAATCTCCTTCGGAGTCTTTTAACATCCGCAGACTGAGACGTTTAATCTCGCTCCCAGTCAGAATTATAGTATCACGCAGTCATCTCAATTCGGTATGACAGCAGTATTTTATGAATTCGTAGAATCTAGAAGTTTGATGGGAAACAAGATTTGACGTAAGTCGCCCATATAATGGTGATTTCAGTCGTATTTATAATAGACAAGAATTAAGGTATAAACTTTTATAATTGTATCGCTTAGTAGAATCTCTTTGCTTATATCTAGTTACTTGAGAACAAATTTGAAAAGTAATTGCACACACATACACACATATATATAAATATATGCATATATGTTGAACTTGCAAATAAGTTGCACATATATACAAATTATTTGCAAGTTCAGTTCTATATTTATAGCTTAACTTTCAAATTTATCATGAAATATTTGTCTACATCTGAATAGGTAAACGCTTTTGAATATTCAATTGTCCATAATAATTAGTAATATTGTTACATTTTTGGAAACCAGAAATAGCTGTTATGTGTCCCGGTTTGGTATATTAGATATAAATTCCTTACAGTTATTGTTAAATATAGCATTACATTTTGGAATTAATGTTTATACTAAAATTTAAATTATTTTACGACATCAATTTCGATAAACAATAAGTTTTACAGAAATTATCAAACGTATTTCTACTTTTTTGCATAATCATTAAAATATTATCATGGGAACGTCAACAAATATATTTGTCAAGAAAAGTAATAACAAAGAGAAATAAATGTAGTAAAAAACATGAGAAAAAATAAACTTTACACCTCATAAAGTTATTTAAATTAACTTTCCAAAACATACCATGCACGATGAACAATAACATTTCAAAATCATGAATGTTTATAAGCATTAAGAAAAAAAATACTCCACTAAATTAAATGAATATCTTTGCATTTCTGCGAAAAAGAAGCAAGTATGTCTTAAATTGATCGAATAAAACTTTGTGAAAGAAGCATCCATGCAAGAAAGCTTTATAAAACACACCGTTAAATCCTTTATGCATTTAGTCAATGAGAAATGAACTGTAATGTTAGAAAATTCCTGTTTTTCGTTCTGGTTGAAAGTCCGTTTCCTCTTGAAATTTTAATTCAAAGAAATTTCAAAATCAATTCACGGTGGCTGCGCAATTCAACAACAACTCTCCTCAAGACATTAGGTATAATTGATCGAAATGCAAGAGCCAAGCAGCTCAAAAAAATAAATAAAAAAGCAAAACAAAATGCTTTTACTTAACTTGAATTGGAACTCAGCTGAGATGTTGAAAAATACCAGTTCATTTCTAACGAAGCGTAGAGTTTGTTTACATTCTTGATGCTTCTGCATAACAAGAGTTTCATCTGGTTCATTCAGAAGAATGATGGAACAGCTCAATTTATGAGAATAAAGATATGCACTTCTATAGTTCCTTGCAAAGATTCCTCGCATTGTAGAATTTAATTAAAATTAACAACAAGATTATATTTACTATCAACATATTTTTATCATATAGGTTAAAATTTTTTATAAAAACAATTAAAACTGAAATTGCAACAATTTTTGATTAATATTATTGCTATTTTCAGGGATAATAAAGTAGGCTTTTAAAATACTTGATATGAAATATTTCTTTTTAAATCAATAAAAAATGATATATAATGAAAAATATTTTATAGGTTAAGAAAATAAACTTTGATGAAATGTTAAGTTTTTCTATCTATTTCGCTTTAAAAATGAAAGGCGTGAATATATTTAAGTGTTTTATTTAAAAAAATCCGCAGTAATATTTTATTAGAGTTTAGATTACTTAAAATCTTATTAAATAAAATGATAAGTTATAAATTCTTTAAAATGCTTTTTTAAGTTCTTTTTGCTGTAATGAATAATACTGTGACTGAAATAAAATATTTCTCTTAGATAATCTCAAATTTCTTCATACCATTCAATATCTGATAGGATCATTCTCCAAAATAAATCTTTTCAAGACATTTTTATTTTCCAAAGAGTTCAAAGGGGTATAGTTATTATAAATTCTTTGTGTCAGAAATTTTGTTTTCCTATCTTCAGTAATTCATTTTTATTCATTTAAATCGTCGTGAGAATTAAAACATGAATCAAAGTAAAAAACAATGTTTGATAAAAAATATCCCATTTTTAAACCATAAATATTAAATTCTGAAAACATTGTCATTTTTTTTTTTGAAAAATAATACAGTGAAATTGCAAATGTATGTATTAGTTAAACATAACAGCAATATAATAATCTAAAAAGGAAAATTCACTTTGAAAAAAAAGTAGAAAATACAAACTAGTTGTATTATCTTAATTAAAATACAAACTGATAAATGATGATATGATGTAAAATTTTATATTTTAAAAACTTGGTAAATCTAATCTAATTGTGCGAAAATAAAACTAATCTATAATAACTGTAATGAATTTATATTTCAAATACTAATGTAAACATTTTGTTAAATTATTTGAAATTTCATTTGGAAATACTTTAAAGTTAGTTAACTTCAAAATTGCCTCAACAAGTTCAACAGGCATAATTGCAATTTTGAGAACCAGAAAATCCACATGTGGAATTGGAAAGAGATTATAAAAAGATAAACGCTTTCAATGCCCTAACAAACATAATTGCCATCTTTGAATCTTATCACTTTGATACAGGGATCATTTATTACAACGAACCATCTATTACTATTTACTTCCGAATGGTTGTTGCCTCAGTTGGTAGAAGGAAACCCTGATTTCAATTCTCAACATGACATCGCAAATCGCATTAGCATAACCCCCTAATGAGTTAGTTATCTTAGTAATTAAGATAACTGGAATGGCAGTTCTGAGTCAAATAATGTAATCATTTCTTGAAATAAAACCTTGTATCTTTTTCCTGTGCAGGTAAGTGAAGGACAAGGTCGCTCGCACCCTAACTTCCCAGAACTTGTATAAATTAAATGTGGTGACAGGAATGTGGTCTAATGAGTAAGCTTTACTGAGTTAACTTATGTGACAAGATCTGTAATTAACTTACAGACATACTGTCATGTCTCAAAAATGGTCTACATTGAACATTCGCAGAAACGTGGAGAGTTCTGTGCTTACAATATCCATATTTGTGTAATAAACTGATTACATCAGTCATAAGTGTAATCAATCTTCGAATAATTTAATTTGAATTAGCTTGTATAATCAGATAGCGTTTTGTTATAAAACTCCAGTTAAAATGAAATAGACGTATCATATATTGCATAAGAAAATTTTAACATTAAATATAAAATGAAAAAAATATATATAAAAAAGATCTCGAAAGAAAAGAAACTCTTACATATTAAAAGACTCCTATTACCAGTCTTGCAAAGCTTGGCTTAATGAAACGTTTTGTGAAAGCAGTGGACAAGAATGGATCCGCCTTCAGTACTTAAATAACAAATTTCTTGCAATCACTGACGCAGTGAATGTCCATTTGTCCAAAGATCCATAAGCTGTTTGATTATACAATAATTAATAACCCGCTAAAACAAGATGAGAAATAAGCCGATAATTCTTTTCGCTTTGTCAAGAAATATGAGGCTAAAGAACTAGTGATGGAAATAAGAGATACATTAGTGATGAAAAATAGAATTAGTGATAGTGATGGATAAAGAAATCAGTGATTGTGATAGATAAACAAGTTAGGGATGGAAGTGGGGTCAGCAGATAAGAGTCTTGGTTGCACCATGGCTTTAAAAAATTATTTTCTTCAGCGCAATATGCAAAATTTTCTGAAATTTTTGGCGTTCTGGTGTCCAAGTGGCTAGTCCTCTACCCTTTGATAACGCAGGCTTCAGGTTCAAATCCTGTTGGAGCCATCAATGTTTGTAGAGGGTCGGAATTTTCACTTCATTTTCCACTTTTTCCATGGAATTCCCAGTTCGGATTTCCACTTTAAACTGTATGTCCCGGTGTAATATCACTGTGGATCGTTAGGCGTAGTGCTAACAACTCTACCCCGTCAAAAAAATCGTATCCTGTCTCGAAATCTGTCAGTAGGAAGACGTCATTGTCCTACCATGTTGCTGTTGCTCCAATGAAGTAGAAGGCTTATATTTCATTTATTTCCTGCTTTTAATTGCATTATCCTTAAAATTTTGTCATATTAATTATTAATTGTATTCAGAATAACTGGATTATATTTATTTTATTTTGTGCAAAATGTATTATCCTGATTCGTCCATGTCATTTCTTTCCTAAGATTTGTCATGTCCGTGCCATTCCTTTCCTAATATTTGTCATGCCCATGTCATTCCTTTCCTAAGATTTGTCATGTCCATGTCATTCCTATCCTAAGATTCCTAAGATTTGTCCAAGTCATTCCTTTCATCTTAAGACACTTATTGCAGGTGATAAGGGTCCGTGGTAGAAAAAAAAACTTAAGAAATATTTTGGCCTTTTGCCTTCATTACAGAAACATTTTGACGAAAAATTATCATCAATCTAGTTATTATTTGAAAGTAAACGCATATTTACATGTTTAGATTTATGCTAAATTAAGCAATTATTGTAATTTTTATTAAAGGATTCTATCATAAATTTTAAAACTGTTTTTGTAACTAAACCTGTTGCAAAATATAATTCAGATTTCATTTTACGTATTTACCAATCCTTTTAAAATGATATTATAAGATGATGTCAGATAAAATACCGAATGAACACAAAATTGTGTATGAATGCTAGGCAAATAGTTTTTAGAAAAATTTTATATAAAAATGCCCGCCTGCTTCTAGGTTAACACAAACTTCCAAAGAGCGTCCCGATTTATTTGATTCACAACAGGAGAGGAAAAGCTCCTTAAAACCTTTTCATCTTTTTGCCTTCATGCTTAGAAACTCATTTCATATGTACTGCATTCCTACTCTTTCCTCTCTCTCTCGCTCTCGCCTGCAGAAGAACCAGTCAAAAAGGATATCCAAACTACCTATGGCGAAAAGAAATCAAACTGCCATGAATATTGCTTCTGTGCGAACAAATCTCAATCCTTTTATAAACGGCATTGAATTCCTCTCAATATATTCGGGGTGAGCATAATAAAAAGCAAAGGCTTACGAAGACAGGGGCAAGAAAAAGTACACACTAAACTGAATTTATTTTGCTTTGCAATACGTCTGCGTACACTCATGTTAAATCTCGTGCAATGTTTACGCTTATCTGAGTGTAGATTTCCATCTCTGCATCTGTGAAATGAGGAAACTGAATTTCATATCCTGCATTTTGCAGGGCTGGAAAAGCCTTTTTGTTTATACACCAAATACTGAGAACTCTGTCTATTTGAAAAAATAATTATGTCCCGCAGGCTAAAATCGATTTTTTTCCGATATAAACTTTCCAACATATTTTCTCCTTTTAGGTTGTGCATATGAAGTGGATTTTAAGATGGACATATTAATATATATTTTAGATAAAACAATAAATAATAACAAACAATTTCATAAAAAAATCCAGACAAAGTCATACGATTAATTAATGTAAGTTTCGTAAGGTTTCATTTAATTATATGTCAATCTAAAAAAAACAACATCCGCATCTAACACTAAATTTATTTTTTAAGAAAAGCATTTCTTATAAGGGCAACAAAAACATTTAAATTTCTTTTGTAATTATCATGTGTCTACATAACAAACGATTTAAAGTAGATTACTAACTACTAGACTTGCTATTTAAAGTGGATTACTAACTACTAGATCTTCGATTTAAACTGGATTACTAACTAATACAAATATCCATGAGAAGGCAATGCCTAAAACTCAAAACCTATGGCACAATGCGCTCTTTAAACTCGGCTAGCAGACTATGATTAGACAGCTACTATGATTAGTACATTTATTAAAATACACTTAAAACTTTAGAACTATTTACAAGTTGAATGGATCGACATTGAAAGCCTATCAATAAAAAACCATCAAACATTTCATGTTATGTGCACTTGAATATTGAATTAATGCCATTTTGTCGTCAATTTCCTTAAATCTCACGAGTAAATATTTATTTGAAGCCCTTTTCTTCAACAAAAGTAATTTTAAGTATTAAGTCAAAACTAGGCATAGCAATATATTTTAAACTATTAGTGAACTAAACGAATAAAAAAGGCAATAAAATAAGGTTTTTATTGTGGAAACACAATTAAATCAGTAAGCTAAAACAGAATACTTATCATACACATATTTCTTTTGTTATGAAGTTTTACAATATTTTATTTTTTTATTGTTATTTATTTATTTTGTTATGGAGAACAAAATAAATTGCATTTGAAAAGTAGTGAAGCCAACAGTAAAGACGTGGAAGTGGGGGGGGGGCGTGAATTAAATAAAAAAAAATCAGCAGCAAGTAATATTTCCAAAGCAATACTGTTTTTATTCTTTCGTGGTTAAAGACAAGAGAATGAAAGAGAAACTTGTCGTATCGAGGTATGGAATGTATCGAGTTTTCTTGCGCATTACAAAAAGCTTAGAGCTTTTTGTATGAGAATCTGTATGGTAGTTAAATTCCATTCAATGGAATGGATTCTGTTTCAGTTTAGCTTCCTTTTTCTGTTTTGGTTATTTCAATTTTTGCTTATCGATAAAAAAAATGGCGACAGCCATTAAAAGTCTCGGAGTATCAATGATGTGTTCTTTTTTGGAATGCATTTTGTTTTAGAACGATAAGCGGATTAGTTTTGTTCTTTATCCTGAAAAATCAAAGTTAGGAAACAAAAAAAAGTTCTTTACCACCCTTCTAAAGCTGCGAGGCAGTTTTTATACGAGATTAAAATATGTGGGAACATAAAATTTTAAGGGATCTCACAGAATCATGATATTATCTTTATTTTCATAAATAAGCTTTTTTTCTTCAGTTCTTGTTGCCGAATAAAAAAGGTATTAGAATTTTTGTGATACGTTTATTTGGTTTTGGATATATGCAATGTTTTTAATCTAATAGAAAGATAAGCTAATTTAATTAAATTTATCTATTTTTTTATTGAGTTACTCCATGTCTCAAACCAGAAATAAAATATCAACTGCATGTAAATCTATCACTCTTTTACAGTGCAAATTTAAATTATTAATTTTTTTTGTTATGCAGTGGAATAAAAAATTGGATATTGATAATAATATATTTCAGATAAAATGTATGTATACACTTTTGAAGATGTTTCTTTAAATTCTAAGATAAATTTTACTGGTGTGTTTCATTTACTCATTTAATAACAGATCTTTGTATTTTTATTAAGTTTAATAATGACAGCTAAAAAATTTTAAGTTTAAATTAAATTAAACCTTATCTGTATCCATAGAAAAATGCAATTGCTAATGTTTGTGTAAATTCTTGTTACACAACTATAATACATGTACATTCTACTTTTATATTCACATTTTTTCAAGTGATCTAAAATATTCATTTCTTTATTTATTACATAATTATTAGCTTCACTTCCATTGTTGATACTCTAGCCAATAAACGAGAAAATTTTATTCTTGTAAGGAATTTGATTTTTTGCTTCGACATTCAAAACCATATTACTTATTTAGTAAGTGAATGCTTATGTTTCTATTAAATGTTTAAGGCTCCGCATATATGTATAACTTTTAATAAATTATTAGATTTCGATTACAATCAATTTATTTTTCCAGTAACTATTATTCATTTTATCGATTCATTTTTTATTAATATTTTCATAACAGTTTCTCAAATCTTGTTACAACTGATTTAAATTTCCTTAAAGAGTTTTTAATATAAATCACATCTGACGAATTTTGAAACACATTTGTTTACTTAAACTTTATCCAAGTAATTTCATAAACATTACTTAAGAAAATATTAAAGAAGAACAATGATTGTCATTAAATTAAAATATATGATTATTGAATATGGGTAAAGCTTTATCTTAAAAGATAATTTTAAAAATGTTAATTTTAATTTATCTTGATATTTTTCGATAATCAGTATGTAATTTAAGCATCAAGAACATATTTATATTTTGATAATTTGTGCAATAATCCTATAATGTAATATTTTGTGAATATATAGACTTTGATTATAATCAGAATGTTTTGAAAGTAACAACAAAATACATTACATATAATAAATTATACATAATGAATGTAATTACACACATATATATATAAATGTATAATTATTACTCAAATTTTTTAGATTCATATTACTTTTTAATTTTAATCAAAATCGTAAGTAAATTATGATTATTTATTAACTTTTAAAATTATTATAGCTAATGATATAATCATGACAACGATCACTAAAATTTACTTTAAAAATATCATCTTCTTATCAAATAAGATAATCAATTGGGAATATTTTCTGAAAAGCTACCATTATTGCTAATTCGCCAAACAGAGCTCAGCAAGCATCCTTTGTTGCGTCAAATAATCAGCGGATTGCGTTTTGAATTGCTGCCGCACGGAAACCTGCTTTACAGGAGCAAAAGCTATCTGCGGTCTGCAAGGGATATGGCGGTAATAATTCCTTGCCATCTAATCTACGAATGTAACTCTGTTGTGAGTGCGCCACACTCGTAAGTAACAGCTCATTTCCAACCGACTGAATAGCATCCGCCGAATACCCAATATAAATCTTAAACTCGAGTGGTCGCCTTCCCCAAATGTTACCATAAAATGGTCGAGTCATTACCAAGGATGGAACTTCCCCGGAATTCAAGATTTCTATGGGTATTTATCTCGGACTCTGGACTTGCACGAGGAGCGTAGGAACCGGGCAGCGTTATTGGAGGAGGAGTGCACGTGACTTCGCAAATTGAAATGCATGATGGGGAATGCATGAGTGGATGGAGTATGCGGAATGCATGAGTAGATGATGTAGCGCGGTCATTTTATTTTAGACTTGTTGGGCCAAGTTGGTTATTAACTAAGCGTCTTGAGGGAATTCATTAGTTTGAGGATTATTGTAAGTGCAGCAGATTGTTTTTGCCCTCATTTATCATAACATGTGAAGTAAAAGCTACTGTTTATTCGAATAACAAAGAGGAATTACCAAGTCACGTGCCTTGCTGCTTTCATTAGGAAGTGCATAGTTCTTATTAAATAATATTCCTTGTGTGTTACTTGCAGTCCGTTAATTAATAAAACTTGAAGAAAACCAGTAATAGGTAGACATTATTATTATAAATTTTCTAAACAATATTAACTTTTAAATTAAAATTTTATACAGGTGTCACAAGTGTATTCTTCACATGTTGCGATGTGTTTTGGTTTTGTTGCAAATAATATTTTTTTACAGTTATAGAAAAACATGTTAATGAAATATAAATGGAGGGATTAGCTTTTTTAAAAAAAATTACTAGTAAATATGTGTGTTTATTTTATTGTTTGGTTTTAGATTCACGACTAATAAAAATTGTGCTTGTTCACTGAATAGAAAATATACCAACTGGAATATAAGTTAGTTACACACATCCAGTGTAATTATTATGTAATAATACATTGTAAATATATTTATGATCTAAATTTAATCTAATCTAAAAATATAACAGCGCACATAGTATTATTATAACGCAAAATATTTATTTCCGTTCTAAAGCATGAGATTATTTAATTTATGGACAAAACCAGAAAGGTTAAACACATTTATGAATATTGATCACATTTATGAATTTGCCATTTCAGTTGAAATCTTATTTAAAAAGTTTGGTTTGACTTTGATGAAAGATGATTAAGATGAAATAACAGGTTGATAATTTTATTATGAAAAAAAAATATTTTCTAGTAAACATCGAATTTATTTTTAAAAAATTAACTTAAAAAACACATTATTAAGAAATTTATTAAATTTATCCCTTATTTAAATTAATTAATTATATTAACTAAGTTCAGTGTATTTGCTCTTAAATAATAATTAGTAATAGAATATAAATAGCAAATTTGAAGGAATTCTCTTACAAAGCTGTATAATTAAATATCTTCCTTGATTATATGTAACTTTATAATTTATTTATAAATACTCGGTTGAAAAACCGAGTATTTATAAATAAATTTATGCCTATGAAATAGGCAAAAATTTTGAAAAGGAAATATAGTACATGTATTTTGGTTAACATGCACATAAGAGCTTTATTTAGATTTTACACTTTTTTTTTAATATTGTTTACATTATGAACATTTCATGTTTTTCAAGGCTAACGTTGTTCCTTAAAAATGCTCTAATTTTTCTTCGCACATTTAAATAATTTTTAAATCGATAAACATTTATACTGAAAAACAGCTAAAAATTTTTAAGACACAAAATGATGACTGTTTAGTGTGATGCAATCTTACTCGCATCATAGCTGTATACAATTCTTCAGCCTATACCTACGAAAGCAAAGGCAGCATCCAGTCAAGCAACTTAGTATCATTTTGTAATAATTGGAATTTCCTATACGAATTACTTCAGATGTTCCTATAGGAAAAATAAACTTAGGAGAGAGTTCTGCTTATGAATATAAAATTATGTATTCCTGTATTGCTTGTACCTCATATTTGGATAAAAATATATTGCATTCATTTATGATTATAAAATTTATACCATAATACTGCCATATATCGTACACATATTCTAAACAGCCTGGAACTTTCTGTTTATTACAAATTTGCTTCTTACACTCAATTATTTATTAAGTTTCTAAAAATTGATAACTTACACTGTAAAAATCTTAGCAAATACAATATTATAGATTTACTAAAATAAAATATCATAAGCAGTGGTATTTTGAAAGAAATACTGATTTTTCAAATACAATTATAGTGAAATGTATTAACTTCGTACAACCACTGAAAAATTTATGCGATTAATTTATACAAGGTATACATTATGTATATATGTATACCTTGTATTTTAAATACTTTAATCTTTTATGAGTGATGTTACAGTGTATAAAAATTAAGGGACTTTTGTAATCCTATAATAACTTGAAATGCATTATTTTAATCATTAATGAATGTGTTTAAAAGAAGATATCCTTCGTTCCCAGATACCGTAATTTATTTTCAGCTAATCGTATTGTATCTTCAATTTAGGTTTTACGGAACATTCAATTTTATTTTTTATAATATTATTTAATAATATATTAAGAATAAACCATCGTGTGTATAAAATGGTTCCATTGTAACATGATTTAAAATATTAATAGTATTTTACAAAACTGGATAACTTCTACGATTTCAATAATTCCAAGGGTTTTGAAACATAATCTACTTATGTTTAAATTTTAGCTGAAATACTTTTTTATGCATAAGCAACTAAAACGATTTGCTTGTTCTTGACGAAGGAAGTTAATGCAAAGTTTAGTATATTTAAATTACAAATAGTTTCAGACTTTTACTCTTTTATCATGTAGTTATTAAATACTCCTTACTTTACTGAAAATTTATGTTTCTCTGTGTTGTTTTCAGCTAATAAATAATTCTTTCCTACATTAAATCTTCCATAGCTGTTT
>BPLQ01008890.1:0-27725 GCA_021605075.1 Caerostris darwini
TGAACATCATCGTTTAGACGAAGGTATGAGGTGGAGAATTGTGGGTAGACTTGAGGCAGGCCAGTCCCAAGCTCAGGTTGCTAGGGAATTGGATATAACACCAAGCGTCATTTCCAATTTGTGGAGTCAATTTAAAACTAGTGGGACAGTATGCAGACGACCAGGACAAGGTCACCCGAGGGCTACAACGGCCAATGAAGACCGGTATTTGTTCCTTTCAGTTAAGCGCCAGAAGACGGCTACAGCCACTCAATTGTCTAGGGGGCCTCACGGCTGCTACAGGAACATCAATTTCGAGTAAGACAGTTTCCAGGAGACTCCATGAAAGAGGGCTGTATGCCAGGAAGCCCGCTATTTACATCCCACTCCCTGCCTCCCACAAAAGAGAGCGTGCAGAATGGTGCAGACAACATCAAAATTGGACACAGCTTCAATGGGCTAATGTTCTCTTCACCGATGAGTCCAGATTCTGTCTACAACCTGATTCTGGACGGTTATTGATATGGAGGGAACCTGGAACCCCATACCATCCAAGCAACATTATCGAAAGGGACCATTATGCTGGTGGAGGAGTCATGGTTTGGGCAGGGATCATGCAAGATACCCGCACACCGCTCCATGTGTTTGACAATGGTTCCGTGAATGTCCAGAGGTACAGGCAGGAGGTCCTAGAGCCCTATGTGCGTCTTTTCAGGGGCGTTGTTGGCCCTGAGTTCATTTTTATGGACGACAATGCGCGACCACATAGAGCTCTCATGGTTGATGAGTATCTGGAAAGCGAGGATATTCAACGAATGGATTGGCCACCCAAATCCCCTGACCTGAATCCTATTGAACATGCTTGGGATGCTCTTGGGAGAGCTATTGCGATGCGCCAACCTCCCCCCCAGAACCATTCTGGAGTTAAAAATTGCTCTGGTGGAAGAATGGGAGGGTCTTCCACAAGCCCTCCTTAACTCCCTTATTAACAGCATGCATACTCGTTGTGCATGCTGTCTGTCTGTCAGGGGGGACCATACACCATACTAGAGGCAACAGACACTGTACAAGCCTCACTTTTATTGTCATCTTTTATCCTTAAGTTCAGACTACATTGGTTTTATTGGCAATAGGTCATGCCAGTGAATGGCACTTTCATTTTTGTTTTGCAGACTTTATTATCATGGAATAAGCTATATCCATACCAAATTTCATTTATTTATATTCAGTATTTTTTGAGATATTTGGGAAAATGTCTTCCATCTCTTAATTTTGCCCACCAGTGTATAAATAGAAAGAGAGATTGGTATTACATCCTGACACAACTAGTTGCTAGCATAGCAGCTAACAGAAGACAGGATACCTAATAAGCAAAAGAGTTTTATAATTTAAGCGCTATCAAACCTAAAGACCGTCACCATCTTCTGAATAGAAAAACGGATGATATGCACCAAATCATATCCAATAAAAGCCAAACTCCATAGATTCGGTCTAATTGCATCCCCATTTTGTGAAGATCCTGAATCGGTGGAGCACATCTTTATTCAATATAAGCAAAATGCAGATCACAGATATAAACTACAGAACAGTTTTGGTTTCAACGTACTATCCATCTTTTGATTTTCGATTTAACTGGTGAGGTGATATATGTAAATTAACATATATTAACCATATTAATCATATTAACAAGTAATATAAAAAAAAAGTTTTAAGTCAATTCCTACTTTTTTTTTCACTATATTGTATTAAGTCCTTTATAAATAATTTTCGTTCATTAATTTTATAAGTTTATCTGGCGCCATTTATTGGTAGATATAGGCAACTTAAATCTAAAAAAAAAACTAAAATTAATTCATTAAATTTAATGAATAAATTAATATTTGAAAAAACTGTAATAACATCCAGTGTCATCCCCTACAAGGTAAAAAAAATGTATTTGAACTGGAGTGGATGAATAAAAGGTATTTTATGACCGATTGAAAATTTGAACAAGATATATATAGGGAGAGTGTGAGCTAATAGAAGGAATTGAAAAAGAAATTTAACATGCATGCTTTATCCCTTTATTGATAGGAATTCCCTCCTCTCTATTGAAAATAAATCACTAATCTACATATATTATATGCGTCCCGTAATAACTTATGCGAGTCCGGTTTAGGGCTCTGCTGCAAGGTATCACATTAATTATATTAAAACTCTTGAAAATAAAATTTTACGTATAACTAATTCTCCTTGGTACTTTAGAAATGATAACATTCGTCATAGTCTTGCCCTCCCTTCTATTCAAAATTATATGCTCAAGATTGCGGAAAATTTTTATGCAAATCTTGAACACATTCCGAATGAGGAAATTCGTAATCTTCCGAGATATGATTTTTCTCTGCCGGAGAATGCTAAACGCCCTAGGGCAGTCTTATATAACTTGCAATTACCCTAGACCAGGGATGGGCAAACTACGGCCCGCGGGCCAACTCCGCCCCGCCGGATAGTTCTATCCGGCCCGCGGTGATGATCTTTTTACTTTCTCTATTTTTGTTCTACAAAACATAAATCGATGGAAATGGCAAACACAGACAGCTTTCAATCGGTAAGATGTTAAAAGCGGAAATTCTTTGTTAGTTATAGCTGTAGACTGGCGCCAACAAGTGCTATCTCTTTGTTGGGGAGCAGACATATGGGAATCCAATAAGGGTGAAAAGCCGCTGCCTGGAGCTTGAGATGCGCAGTCTGCCTCAATGTGGCAGACTGCGCATTTTAAGTTCCAGGCAGTGACTTATTATTAATTGCGTATATTATTAATTGCGTATGGAAAGATTGCGGACATATAGCATCATTGTGAATAGTGGGGAAATTATTAAAAGTATAGCGTAGCTAGTGCTTGTTTGAGTTATTCATAATATATTTCAACCCCAAAATGGCTACTAAAAAAACGTAAAGTTGATTCAGAGTGCCGTGCTTTTAATGATAAATGGACTTGGAAATATTTTTTTACAGTTGTAAAAGATAAACCAGTGTGTCTCATCTGCAATGAAGCTGTAGCAGTCTTCAAAGAATACAACATTTCCCGCCATTTCACATCTAAGCATAAGAATTCCAATTACGAAGCAATGTCCGAATATGAAAGAAAACAAAATTCAGAAAGTCTTTGTAAAAAATTAACAGGCCGACAAAATGTTTTCAAGAATATAAACAGTATCCAAGAAACAGCTACACATGCAAGTTACATTGTAGCATACAATATTGCTAAAAATAATAAGACTCTCAGAGATGGGGAGTTTGTTAAACAATGCATGCTCCAAGTTTGTGATGTTTTATGTCCAGATAAGAAAAATAATTTTGAGACTGTAAGCTTATCTCGAAAAACTGTGACTTCTAAAATCGAAGCCATCGATAAAAATTTCACATCATAATTAGAGTCAAAGATTGACCAGTTTAAATTTTGCTCCATAGCTATGGATGAAAGCACTGATATAAATGATACTGCTCAATTAGTATTATTTATAAAGGGGTGTTGATGAGAACTTTGAAATTACCGAGGAACTGGCGAGGATGCTTCCTTTAAAGGGAACTACAACGGGATGTGATATTTTTCGTGAATTTCAGGAAGGACTTTCAACTTTGAAAGTGCCTATAACAAATATATGGAGCACCGATGGAGCACCAAATATGACAAAAAAAAATCTGGATTTCTTGGACTCTTTAATCAAACAACAATGTTGTTTTTCTACATTTGGTTATACATCAAGATGCTCTATATAAATCTGCATTGAATATGAAACCTGTGATTGATGCAGTCGTGAAGCTTGTAAACACTATTCGATCTCGTGGGCTTACTCACAGCAATTTCGAGATTTTCTTCAGACCGTGCAATCTGAATACTCTGAGGTACTGTATTACACGAAAGTAAGGTGGCTTAGTGCAGGATGTGTTTTCGAGCGAGTTTGGCAGCTGAAAGATGAAATTGTGTCGTTCTTCCATGCGAAACAGTGTTTTGCGGAGTGCGAAATGTTAAAAGATACAGAATGGCTATCGGACTTCACCTTTTTTTACAGATCTTTGTCATATGAACAACTTGAAAGTTAAGATACAAGGGAAAAACCAATGTATCGACGATATCTATTCCCATCTCAAGGCTTTTAAACTAAAACTTAATCTGCTTGCTCGGCAGCTAGCTAAGAAAGACTTGGCTCATTTCCGAGGTTAAATTCAATACCTTCAGTAAATGAAGGAAAGCTTAAGAATTATGAAAAGGGCATGAAAAAACTGCATTATGAGTTCGAACGCAGATTTCAAGATTTCAGTGCCATTCAAACAGAAATGGATATTTTTACAATGCTTTACAACGTAAATTGTGAAGCAGTGAGGTCAGATTTGCAAATTGAATTAATTGAGTTGTCATCTAACAATCATCTCAAGCAGTTGTTTCTAAATATGCCAAAGTTAGAGTTTTACAAGTCATTATCGAAACAAATTTAATATCTCACGACCAGAAAATTAGTGCTATGTTTGCTTCATCTTATATATGTGAACAAGTGTTTTCAACTATGAACCTTAGAAAGGATTATTTCAGAAGTAGACTGTCAGATGAGCATTTAGCCTCGTACCTCAGAATCAGTACACCGCACTTCGAACCTCAATATAAGGAACTTTTAAAAATGAAATCGCAATTTCATTCATCTCATTAGCATATTTATGGTAATATTAAATTAAATTGTATACTTGTATAGTTCATTATTAAATTGTAATACCTGTATATTATTTTTTTAAATTTAAAAAAAATTTATCTTGGCCCGTCGAACTTTTTTTTTTTTTTTTTCAATTTTTTCATCCCTGGTCTACGATCATTTTGTACACATTCTAGGCTAAACAAATCGGGACCTACAGTTTAACGTGGATTCCGAATCACTAACAAACATCCATGCCACCGCCAGGATTCGAACCTATCCTGTGGTACCAAAGGCCAGAGTGCTAGCCAATCCTGCAATTGTCTTAATGAATTTACAGAAACACTTGTTTTGAACTTACCAGAAAATGTTAATGAATCCCTCGAATGCAAATAATATTCCGCATATAAATAACCATATAACCAACCGCCAAGGATTAAAAATTGTCTAAGATCAATAAAAACAACTGGAACAAGAATTCCATAATTACCTGTACCAAAATTTAAAATAATAATAATAATAATAAAAAAATACCACCCAGGCTTGAACCCAGGAGGGTGGCTGATGGGCTTGAGCCCTACTTTCAAGTCCATAAGGGAAATGTGTGCATGTGTTGAAACTTATAACACCTTCCCATTTAAGCCCAAATGTTTTTTTTTTCAATGTTCAGTTTACTATTGAAATATTATTAATGAAAATGTCAAATAAAATTGGTCTAATGAGAGAGTCTTGCTGTATACCTGTGTTAATGCGTCTATTAGTTGAGAGGTTTGTTTGCATGTATACCATAATTATTTCTTAGTGATATAAGAATGAATGAGAGGAATTAAGTAAATCGGAAAACGTTAAGTATAAAGTTTTTGAATAATATCGTCAGTTGAGACCTTATCAAAAGCCTTAATAATATCAAGGAAGCTGCAATATTAGTGCTGTCAGCATACAAGCTGGGATATTGGAATATTATTACTAAAAATGTTAAATAAAATTGATCCAATGAGAAAGCTTTGCGATACGCCTGTGTGAACGCGTCTAATAGTTGAGAGGTTTGTTTGCTTGTGTACCTTAATTATGAATAAAGGAAATAATTGCCGTTTTTCACAATTGAGGAAAGTAAGAAATTTTAAAAATAGCATCAATTAGTCTATCAATTCGATAAATTGTTTTAAAGATAAATTTTTAAGCATTTTATATTAATGTTATCCATACCAGGGATTTTTTAATGTTAATATTAGAAAAATAATCATATATATATATATATATATACATATATATATGATTATTTTTCTAATATTAACATTAAACTTATTATTAACATATATATATATATATATATATATATATATATATATATATATATATATATATATATATATATATATGACTCTGGTGTCAATAATCTTGCTTTAGTCGGAATAGTTTAAATTTTAGATATATTAGATGATTAACTGTATTTTCTGTGATCCATTTAATAAGATTGTTAATTTGAAATTGATCCAAAAGGATATTTGCGAGAAATTCAGACTTCCCATAATCAATAACAACCAAAGAATTAAAATCTTTAAGATTATTAGCATTGGGGAGTTTGTTTTTCAGTTGCACAATAATCTACCTGATAGAAATATCAGCTGTATCAAGGGTCTGTAATTTATCAGTCCAAGACTTTTGTGTATGTAATTTCCCTACGAAGGTTGGTTTGCACTCTTTTGTACTCATTTTTTGAGAGTAGATCTCGTGAGAGTTGCGCACACATACGTGCATTGTTACATTCAGCAAATATATATATATATATATATATTATAGCAAAATGAATAAAACGTATATCGCTATTATTAACGGCTTTATAGGAAAGTATACAAGCAAATGAATTATTTCGGTAATTCGTTTAACTAACTTCAGCGTCAATAAATATAGACAAGTTCAGATTTTTCATAAAGAGTGTCATTTAAAATACTGTAGACGTAAATCCAGTTTATAATAATATTTCTAGTAAGATCCAGGAGATAATGTTTAACAGAGAAGTTAGTAATGACTGGGTTATGATCAGAGGACAAAAACTACGGGAAAAGGAACTTGAGAGTTATGTATCAATTGTAGAATCAAAGTGTGAGGTCGATGGTAGAATTTCAGCTATTATCTATTCTATTTGGAGTAGTAGAATCATAACTCTCCGCCCTCGTATGAAGTAGCAAGTTTAAAAGTTCTTTACCATCTTTGTTATTGAGATAGCAGCGCCAGGAGAGATGATGGACGTTGCAATTTAAGCTTCGAAGCAATCGAATTGCAAGTTAAGCAGAGAAGAGTGGTAAATCAGTATTTAAATCAGAAGGATTAATTTTGAAGGTAATATAAACTGAGGCAACATTAAGATTGGGAAAATTATTTACATTAAGAACACTACTTTAAATGGAATAATTTTCTCTATTCGACCATAATTGACTAATTCGAGATAAAGCAGCCATTCAGCGAGCACAAATCTCGGAAACATAACAAGACAAATCAAGAAGAAAATGCGCGGCGGAGGATAACAATGTTTAGTTATTATTTTGGGATTAAATTATAGCGATTTTTTTTTTTCTTCTTAAAATACTTCATTTCTTAAACATCTGTAAAAGTGTGTAAGATATTTTTGTTTAATTTTATATTTTTAGAAAATTATTTGGCTTTCTATTTAGATATGCGCTTTCATATTTGTGAATACATTTTATATTTCTGTGTAAATTTATCCATGAAATGTTTAAAATTCAATTTTACACTTCAGAAATTAAAAATATTGGGTTTCTGCAAATTTTTATATTAAATTCAATTGTGGAAATATTCATATAAGAAATGTTTTAGTTTTATAAGCAGACAAAAATTTTAATATTAGTCATAATTTAATATAAAAATTTATAATTTTCTTAAATAAAACAGTTTTTACTTTGTTGTTATATATATGAATTACTAATTTACAGAATTTTCCCTTAATTTAAACAGGAAAAATAAAATTTCTGTTTATAAATATAAATTGGCATAGATGGAAATATTTCTTAAATTGACAGATATGCTGAATATTTGCATTAATCGTGAATAATGCTAAATGTTAAGCGTATTTTATCAATATTTGTGTAATACTTTTCTTTGATATAGTTTTAATTTTATTTCATTGTCAGTTATTTAAACATTTTTGTATTGCACATTTTTTATTAACTACATTATTATTCATTGACATTGTTATATGATGAAAAAAAAAATCAATCATCAAGGGATAAGAAAAGAATTTTAGAAAAACCATTCGTTTAGTCTTTTGGAAAATCAATCATTAACAGAATATTGATTATAATTTTTCTTTATAGTTATCCACATTAAAATTGTTTGAAATGCAGTTATGCAAAAAAAAAAAAAAAAAAGACATAAAATTTTTCTTTGATAAATTTATGGTGAACTAAATAAAGTAAAATTTACTTTGATATCTTTTAAAATTTTATTTTGTTACTTTATCATCTTCAGTCTTATTAAAATTATAAACTATCTTATTTATGTCTGTTTGTAATAACCTCTTATTAAGGTATCTTTTTTTTTTATATACATAAAGGATTACTATTTTTCCAGATTTATTGCAAATTTATACAAATATATGATATATAAAGATGGCTTAAGTTTTGTATAATATGATTACAAAATGTTATTTTCAATAGAAGCCAAACAATTTCCATAAATAGCTGAAGACTTTATTTCATTCTGGCACTAAATTTTTTATTGCTAATTTTTTATTTCAGGTAGATTATCTTGATTGGAAGAAAACACTGTTTGCTTCAAATATTCAGATCATTGTTTATGTGAAGTTTTGAAAATAAAAGAAATTTAAATATGTAAGAAAATATGTTTATATTTTGTTGCTATTTTATCTTTATTTCTTGAGGTTATTTTGTTTTAGTAGATAGGGATTTTTATTAAAAAATATATTTACTTTTCTCTTAAACCTCGTTTAATTTTTTTTTTTTTTTTTTTATAGGTCATCATATGGACAAAGAGTAATGAAGCCTGTAGCTGCTGGATTCAAAAAAGATGCTGAAAAGCTGAGGAAAGAATTTATTGATAAACATTCTCTTGAATTTAGTGATTTTGCAGCTGTATGGAAAAGTCATAATTTTTCTGTTATATATTTGTATGTTTTCCACATCTTTTAAATGTGTTTTATAAGTTAAAATTTTATTTCTATTCTTGTGTTTTTCTGTTGAATTTTTTAATAAATTCAAAATTGTTCATTTTAGGGGTCGTGATAACCTTGAATTAACTCAGGTAAGTAATGCATTCTTGAAAGTTATCAGTACATTTTTAAATGAATTTTTAATATTTACATTTCATTTTTAAATATACCATCTTTTTATATTAATAAAGATCTCAGTTTTTTTTTTTTTTTTTTGTGTGTGTGTTAAATAAATATAATCTTGGTCATTCTTAAATTATTTCTAACCATAACCTATTTCTTATGTTCAATTGTTTGTTGTTGACGAAAACAAAATGAAAAGCAGAAAATGCTTCAGTTTTAAGAATTTATGTAAATAACAATCAAAAAAAGATTTATTATAATTTCTTGTTTATAATCTACATATTATATGTTTAAAATAAAAAGCACAATATTTTGTGGATTCAAGGCCACTGTATATGATCTGTGGACATTTTTCTTTTTGAAAGCTTCATAAAAAAATCATTCCTATAAAATATAATGCCATATAATAATAATAAATATATATGCCAAAAATAAAGAAATATTGACAAAATTTTATGGAAGAGAAAAATTAAAATAGTTTGGATGATGAAAGGACGTATAAAAGTTGTGACATGTATCTTATATTGGTGTCTGCTTCTTGATAAAAAGGCCTAAAGTTATATACAGCTAATCTTTAAAAAATACCAAATTAGTAATTAATCATTAAATATTTTCATCTCTAGAAATATGAATGTAACGAATTATTAGAAAATTAGTGTTTTTTATTCTTTTTAAGTTCTTAAATGCATATTTTCTTTTTGATTTCTATTATCTTAAATTTATAAAGCAATTTGTTAAATAATTTTGTCATCGAAAATGTTCATTTAACACTGAACAAGTTTTGTGTCTATAAAAACAGTACTTGATTAGTATATAGGTACATCAGAGAAAAGACATATTATATGCCGGAAATTACAGTAATTTTAAAAATCTATAATTTACATCCCATTATATTTAAAATAATCTAAATCCTACTACAATTAAATTTTAAAAGTTCTTATTCAAGATAAAGAAAACAATATTCTCACAGATAAATTTTTAATATATGTTTTATTATTTAATGTGCCACAGAGAAGCATGTATATTAATGTATTATGTTTTCTTGTTTGGTGTTTATTAATACAACTGAATTACTTTAAAATTTTATTTTATGCATTTAAAAATATCCGAGAAGATGTCTGTGAAGCAAAAAGGGTTATGAACCCCTGCTAAACAATGATGTATAGGGCTTATATATATATTTAAAAATGTACAAAAATCAAATTTCTTTTACTTGTTTGCTTAAGAAAATTATGCTTTCATTTGCAAAAAATTAATGAATGTACTTAATAAGCCCTCTTTATATAAATGTAATTAGTATTCCATAACAGGAGTATAACATATTTTTGTATTGTCAATATATATATATATATATATATACATTCATTTTACTAAGATAGCTTAATTTATGTTAGAATGAGAATAATAATAATAAAAAAAAAAATAGTAAGAAAATGAAAAATATTTTTTTATGTTTAAATGTTCACTTTTTATTCAAGTAAACATCTACATTCAAGTGTATTATAAAAATGCAAGGTAATTTAAGCTTAAAATCAAAAAAGTAATTCTAAATGAAACATATAGAAATTTCATAAATTGTTAAGATGTTACAGTCTTCTAGAAGTATGTCTTTTAATGATTTTTTATTTTTATTTTAGTAAATTTGATTATTAAAAAAATAAAATTAGCATGCTGGACAAAAAAATAGCATTAAGTTTACATGCTAAAATAAGAATATGCTACTTAGAAAATATTAGTAATAGTCCTCCTATTCTTTGATCTGAAGATATTAAAAAGGAAATATTTCAATTATATATGTGTGTGTATTCGTTTAAATGTAGAATATTTTTAAGAGCTATACTGCAGAATACTTATTACATTTATAAATATGCATATTAAAAGAAATTTTTATGTTCATCAAAATTCAAAAAATTATTTATGATATAAAATATTTTGTTTTCTATACCTTGAGTATTACTTTTTTACTTCTCTCCAACAGTTTATGCAAGAAGCTTTTCAGTTGACTCTGAAATATTTACCCAGTTCTCTACCTTCTAATAAATGTTTTGCAGTATATTTACTATATGCACTGTTCAGAAATCAGCTTCTTCAACCACCCGTTAGGGTAATTATCCATTTTTATTAGAAAATCATATAAATTGGAAATGTATAGTTTGACCGCTGATCACATGGAATGGTTAACGTCAAGTTTTACAGTTGATATGGATGAATCGATTACCTGTTTGGAGTGGTAGTCTGGCACAAAGTTGCTTTAAAAAAAAACATAATAGTTAGTGTGAATTATTTCATTTAGTTTTCCTTTTAATATTATCCAATGTAAAATTTTAACAATTAAAAATTAAAATACTTTTTATTGCAATTAAAATCCCTCCCAAGCGATGTTTCATCCCTTATGACATCGCTCTTTTTTAATGCGTCCAATGTGCAATTTTCCACGGGATCTGTGGTCAGACTATAGTTCAATGTTTTGTTTTAAAATTTCTTTTTGTAAATCCTGTAAAAATACTTTTTCTTTATTTAAAAAATTTTGAGGTATTTTATTTTGAAGTTGTATTTGCTTTTATTAATATAATTGTAATAAAATAGATATGTGATTAAATATAAATCCTAATTTATTTTTACCTTTTTCTAGATGAAATTGCATTTAAAAAATTTTCATTATAACATTTACTCTTGCATGTATTATGTATTTTATATCCATATATAAAGATACATAAATAACACATAGAGAGAGCCAGATTACATTAATTTTACCACTTATTAGCATACAGAATAATCATGTACAACTCAGACAGCAGCTAGATGAGCTAGAAAAGAGTCATTGAAGTGCTGAACAGTATTGGGCCTTGCTGATTACAGCTCAATTGTTGGAGGGTGTAACAGGAATTGCATAACTAGATTTAATTGAAAAGAATTCAGGAGGGGGGGGCAGAGTGAAGAAGTACATTAAAGTCTTGTTCTTCTAACCACTTGCATACAATTTCAGCTATATGAGACACCATATTGGAAAATGATATATTTTCGAGGAAAAACAATCTACATAGTGTGTACAGTCGGCAAAGATTGATACATATTTAATCAATCTATGCATCAACAATGATGAGTGATTGCAGATATTGTCGTGAAACTATTCTCAAAACCATAAGGCTACCTCCATCAGCCTATAGCCATTTACAATTCATTTAAGAGTCTTTAAGTAAAAACCAACAGTTTAAAGTTTTTGTTTTCCTCACCTTATATAAAAATGTCTATCTATAAAAAGGAACAAAATACAGGATTCATTAAAAAATTCAACCTTTTGCCTTTCAGTAAATGTCCGTTTTCAGTAGTAGAGTGCAAATGCCACTCGCTTATCCATGAAAAGTCATTAGTATAATTGCTGTCTGCTGAGGAGTGCAACATATCCACAACATTTGCAGAACTGTCATTCTGAACATACTTGTGGTAGCATGATTCATTTAGTCAATAAGTTGCACCACTCTAGCTTGTTGATTTATAGAATGCATCACTATGCCTATTATTCCCCTCATTCTTGCAAGTTTCATGTTGGAAGAGCCATAATTCCATGTCCCTTATGTTAAGATGATATTATTGTGCCATGTACTATATAGATTTGTCACAATAAGGTGAAACTCCACAATTTCTGAAAGTTCATAATCTGCCTAAAAGACCATAATCCTTTCTTTCTTAGCACCTGATAAATGCTTCATTTTTGCAGGGTAACAATAATTGAATAGTTTTTTTTAAATACTTGAAACTTACATATCATCAGTAAATATTGACATGCATCTTATGATTGATTGTTTAGCCCTAACATTGAAAATAAAAGATGATCAGGTTAATATAGGTGATTGTACTGTAAAATTTCTGAAAATTTGTATTAATTAGTTCCAAAATATCCATGTTTTAAATTCAGAAAATATATCTTAACTTTTCTGAAAATGCTTACTTCGCCATTTTGAAGATAAATGTGCTTAAAAAGTCCCATGTAATTCCTTTAGGCTATAGTAAATTGTAAAATATTAAGTGGATTGTATAACATCTTCTTTTGAATTTTATGTTACAATTCAGCTGGACAAATAGGGAGGGGGGAAGGTGGAGGTCTAATTTGTGTTGCACATTGTTCTTAAAATCTTAATATCTAGTTCAGAAAATTTCAGTTGTGCCCTCAACCATTCTGTATTATCATGTATATTTATTTATAAAGTTAACATGTCATTCCATTAAGTATAATATAATATGGAATTGTCAGATTTTTTTAATATTATAAAATTAAAAGTTGTATCAATATTAAACTTGTACAATCTATTCTTTTATGTGAAACAATTTTTACAATCTACTCTTAAACTTAAATTAAATGCAGGCTTATTTTAAAGCAAGCAGTCATGAAATTACAAATGAATTATGTGGCCATTATTAGATTAAAATAATCGTGCAACCATTGTAGATTACCAGTTCTGTAAAAGAAGTTACTTATATAAATAGCAGAAATCGGAAATATGTAAAAAGTAGATTTATAAACAAAATTTGGATACAATATAATAAAATTTGGATTACAATATAATAAAATTAATAAGTTATTAAAAATTATTTTTAGGGTAAAATACTAATTAGAATTTTTTTTGCATGAATATAACAATAAACAATTGCTTGTTTTAAAATATATGTATTTTCTTCTTCAGATACAATGTTTATTTCTTGATTATGACATTAAATATTTTGATTAAAAACTATGCAACTGACCTGTGACCCATTAGAAGTTTATATAAAAAGGTCTTCAAAATATATTTAAAATACAAATACTGATTTTTATAATTATATACTATTTACATATTTGCTGATTTTTTTTTTCTTTCTCTCTCATAATAGGTTAGAGTGACACAATCTGAGTATAACGTGATAATGCAAATAAAAACTGATGTACATCATGGTTGCAAATCATTGCATTACATAATCAATTATATGCATGCACATGGGTTTGATTTTGTTAGACATTCAACTTTAGTAAGTATACAATTTCAAAACATATAAAAATTTCAAACCCGAATAAAATGTTGCAACTTATTATCTGTTCAGCATATTAATTTTTTTTCCACATCAATGGTTCATTTCTTTTATATTATTTAAATAAATTAACAATTATTATAATTAATATAAGTAATAAGGTCATAATAATTTAATGATTGAACTTACTTTTAAACTTAATATGTAAAGAGGCTTCGAGACAAGTGTACGAAAACAGGCTAGTCAATCTTGCAAACTAATTATAAACCGACTTGTCACGCCGCTTTACTTTCACTCACCACTTACTTTACTGTTACTCACCACTTTCACCACTTACTTTACTGTTACTCACCACTTTCATCCTTCTCTAACCAGAGTCATTTTTTTCCACACATCAATTTCTCATGGAAACCATTTTTGATCAGCTGTCATTCACAGCTAGGTAATAGGGCAGAGTTTGTTTCTCCCCATCAGATGGAAACATTCAGAATGGGAATGACTTGCTCGTCTCATACTCTCGTCTGTACAACACTTTATTTAGATGATAGAAATTTGTTTTTGAATCATTTTTGAGTACTACTGCTAATATGCAATATTTGTTAAGTACTTAAAATTAAAAATGGTTAAACAATATTAAATATTAGCCTGAAAATAATAATTTTACTTTTTTTTTAATTATTTAGCCAGAAACATAGTTTTGTCTGCCAATATCTCTCTTAAGTGTTACCTGATAAAGATGGGTAATTCTAAGATGGTCACTTTTTATAAATATTCCATGCATACTAGGCTACAAAAGTAATCCATGCCGTGATTCAGGATTCTGTGTATGGTAATTAAATATTTAGTCCTGTATGACAACAAAAGAGATTTAGGAATGTTAGTAAGGAAACTCTTTCATTTCATATCTTTGATTTCTTTCCCTTTTAACTTGCATTAAAAGTGTGATAAAAAAAAAATTTTGCATGTTGCAAAATCAATTTCAGCATTAAAAAAATTTAGACATTTATGCATCAAGTTTGCTGACAGATCAAGTATTGAGGTTCCTGCAAATATTAAAGTTAATATTTTCATGTTTTTTCATATTTTAAATTATGTAGTACTGTAATATTTGATTAGAATCAAGTTATGCATATATTTTCAAAAGTTTTGATACATGGGTACCAAAAAAAAACAGGACTGTTTAATTTTCATGTATACTTTATTTACAGTTTTACTTAATTATTTTAATCTCTCTTTGTTCCAATGTGTGACTTTCAGGGGCAATCTTTAAGATCTGATTTTTGCAATAAAAGTTTTGTAAGTTTTTTGCAGTTATATTCAACATAATTGAAGCATCTCAATTTAAACTATTTACATTTTAGTAAATATTTAAAACTACTTTAAATCATAGGAAAAGCAGGCTTTTAATTTGCATATTATAGTTATTTAAACTTCAATTTGTCGAAAAGGTTAGTAAATCATATCGGAGAGGTTTCTTTATTATGTAGGATATTTTTTTATCTTTTCAGACTGATTTTAGCTATAAAAATATTAGATTTCGGTTATACATTTTTTTCTTATTTATATGCAATTTTTAGTCTGTCGAATTGGGCTGATATATAAGTAATAGGTTATATTTAATTTCATTTGATAATATATTTGTAGTGATTTTACTTGACTAGGTGCTTTGAGATTCAGGTTTGCATAAGCTGCTTTATCTCAATTTATCCAAATGCTATGTAACTGCAATGAAGGTAATCAAGCATCACAAAAGCCCAAAATTTTTTAATCTATGATAGTGTGTCATATTATTTTTTAATGAAAAATGCTTGTTGTTTCCTGGTGTTGTTTTTCATATTTTTTTTTTTTTTAATTTACTTACTTTTATATATAATGCATAAATGTAACAGATGTAGTGAATTCTTATTCTCTCTATTTCCTGTTTTAGCATGGACCTCTAAATTTGAGAAATAGTCAACACCAAGAAAAGGATTCACTTGTAGTAAATAATGAAGTTTTAGGACTAAAAAATGGATTAATGGAGCTTTGTGCAAGTGGTATTTTAACAGTAAGAACATTTTAATAAAAAATTTCTTTATAATTTCCAATGTGTAGATATTATCAATGATTTAAAAATGTTTCTTTTTTAAAATGCATCTTTTGACTTTTGTTTGTATTTCTCTAGGAAGTACAAGATCTTGAAAAGAAATATGTAGAAACAAAGGCCAAATTACCATATAATGTAAAGAGGAGTATGGACTCATTTATTGATTTTATAAAACCTGATGAAAGATTCCAAATAGTCAATTATGCAAAAAGGTTATTGTTTTAACTAGACTTACATAAATATGAACAAAATTATAATTTCATGAGAATAAAATTATGTATAAAAATGTGCATGTATAAGAGAAAAAGGCCAAAAATCATAAGAACCGGGGGAAATGCTCAACTTAATGAAATGCAACCAATATGTAAAATAAAGGCATAAAATAACTACATTAAAAAATCCATATTCTAAAAAAAGAATTCTATTAAAATATAGAGATATAAAAGTTATATACTTGTGGTGCTTAAATATATGTCTGTCTTTGCAAGTTATCTTATTATGATTTTGATCAACAATTTAACAATATTCATATAATGATAAGTTTACAATTTGTTTTCTTTGGACTCTACAAGCTAGTCACACAACCCATATCTGTGATATAAGGCAAAATAGATTATAACTTTTAATAAAATTACTTAAAAAATCTAAAATTTTAATCAATATAATAATTACAGCTTCAATTTATTTTTAAAAGCCCATCACTCCTCATTCTAAGAACTGTTATAGGTGAAGTTAGAGAGGAAAAACGAATTAATTGGAAATTAACTTTTTGCTACCATTTAGTTGAAAATAACTTGATAAACAAATTAACAAATGAATTTCTGTTTTATATCATGGGAATTATGATGAAAAGTAGTAAAATTAGCTAAATATTACAAAAAGATTCAAAATGAATTTATCAATCATGTGAATTGATAATTGTCCAATTCATGTACAAAGCTAATTTTTATCTTATTTTTATGAATATTATGTATACTTGTAAATAATAGCTTAGAATCATAAAAATAATTTAATTATGTTCATAATAGAATAAAATGAAAATAAATTCTGCGAATGTTATAAAAATTTTATAAATGTTACAGCATTGTATCGTTATCATTCAATTTTTAAAAACTAATTCAAAACAGTATCCTCAAACTTAAAACTTTTGTTAATTTATCTTATGATGAGAGAAATAATAAATCTAATTAAAATTATAAAATTAATTAAATCATGTTTATCTTTAAAGAGAAGAGAAAATAGCAAAAATAAATGAATTAAATATTTTTTAATTTATGTATACTTAAATAGTCAACCTATCTGTATTTCTTTATAATTTAATTTTTACTCATATTGCTTATTTATTGCAAATACTTTTTATTGTTATGAAATTATTTAAATTAGTGTGCAAAAATATTTAACTGTTTGAGAGAAGGAAGGGAAAAAAAATCAGTTGTGTACAGTTTTTCAAGAAATTCTCCTTTTGGAATTTCAATTTTATTTATAATCTAACTTATCATAAACATTTTATTTAGAAATGATTTAGCGTCTAAATTTTTATAATATATGATCAATTGAAACTTGTAAATTATTATAACTTTTTTTTAAAAGATTAATGAAAAAATATTAATATCAGTTAATTTTTAAAATAAATTAATTCATAAAGATTAATGTATATTAAAATTAAAAAAAGAAAATGCTGTAAAATATTAAATATTTAACAATGTTTTAAATGTATATAATGTATTTCAAAACATTTTTTAAAAAAAACTTATATTTTGTTTAATAAAATCATTTATTATTGTTTTCTTTTTTTTTTTTTTTTTTTTTTTTGGTTTTTACAAAAAATTTTTTTTTTTGAAAAAAAAAAAATTAATTTTCTTCTTTTGTGAACTGTGCGACCTAACTTTTTTTTATCCTATTAATCCTTTTTTAATTCTCCTTTAATCTATTTCAGGCTTATTAATAATGTAATGAATGAAAAAGAGGTATCAGAAGAAGGAAATACAGTGACATCACATGTAAGTATATTACATTTAAACTATATTTAAAAATGATAACATTCAAACTCTTAAATTTAAAATACAGTTTTAATAATGCATTTTAAAGGAGTTGAATTTGGAATATTAAAAAAAAAATTGTATATTTTTATATATACTTATTTTGTTTTTTAGGATATGGAATGGGGAACAAAGTCCAGCATTGGTTTTCGCAGAGCTGAACTCAAAGTTCAATCATTTAAATCACAAGCAAGATTTAAACAACTCAATGACTCGAGTAGTGATAGTGAAATTGAATTTGTAGAAATATCTCAGCCAAAAAGTATGGTTTTCATTTGTGTTTTAAAATATATTTAAGTATATCAAGGTTTCACTTTTAAATTTATAATTATTATTTAAATTTATTAAGGAAAAAGAGGACGACCTAGAAAAATGGGAGAACAAAGAGCGTATAGAAAGAAACATTTAGAAAAAGAAGCTGAATTAGAAAATGGTAAAATAATTCTAAATTTGCTTGTATTTATATTTCAAATGTGAATTTTTAACTTATCAAGTCCTCATCAGCTGAAAACTATAATACTGCAATATCATTGAAGGATTTTTTTTTATAGAGTTATGTTAAGAAATAATTCTTCCTTAATCATTTTGCTTGCACAACCACCATCAATCAAGTTATTCAATGAATTATAGAAGGGAATTTTAATGATTGATACATTACTCTAGAAGATATTTTCTTATATGGATAACTTTAAAATAGCCATAATATAAGTACTCTTTTAACATTTTAATCATTATTGATTGGAAATGTTTTCACTTTGAAATCTTCAATGCCAAGTGGATGGTCAATAACCAGCTCAATAGAAACTTTATTTACAAGCATATTTTATGATAATTTAAACTGCTTAATAGAGGCTAGATTCAAAGTGTACCATGTTACACTATATCCACGAAAGATTCTTAGTATAAAATATGAATATGAATAAGGCCTATAAGATATAGACTGTCCTTTCTCAATGCAGACTTCTGATAATTGTAGTACTAGACTAAGAGTAAAACTAGCAATCCCATAACTAGATATTAAAAAGACCTTGAAATATTCATTAGTGCAGAACTAATCAACATTGCTGAAAGCATATTCCAGTAGAGATTATAATTATGAATAGGAAGGTTGTGCAATTGATTATAGCTCTGTAGAAAAATATTGATAGTTATATTTATAAGTATTTTATTAAATTCTGCTGATATGACATAAATATGAATGGGTTATTCTTTTCATTTTTTATTTATTTATAATTTTTATAAAAATTGTTCTTACTTTATAGTTTTAATTTGTTACAGTTGTTTTATGGATAAAGTTTTAATTGAAAAAATGAATTTTTCTTTCAATAATAACTGTTTTATATAGGGTTTTTAGTATTTTATGTAGTCTTATAACTGAGTAGAATGAAAACAAAGAAAAATTGTTCTGTAGAAATCCATATGTATAATGACATCTTATAAGTTATACTGATTATACTTCTTCACTGTATATTAACTATTATGTAGGATTTTTGATAACTCCATTCAAAATTATCCTGACATTTAATTTAATGATAAAAAGTGTAAAGTGGCTACAATGGTGATTTCCCTTGTGATAAGAAGGTTAAAAATTGCTGTTATAAAGAATAATGTCACCTGAACTATCACTCAGTCATCTCTTAACTGCATGTTAATATATTTTTATCTGAAAGTATTACTTTAAAGTGATCTTCTTACAGTTTTATAAATTTACGGGCACAAGATGCTATAATTGATTTATAACCAATACACCATATTTTATGCATGTTTCTTGATCATGTCAATTTTTTTATATAATCTGGAACAATTATTATGCAGATTGTTTAAATGTTTCATCTCTCTACTGCATTATGCAAATACTATAATTTTAAGACATAAACTTTTTATCATAATATCCATCATCATCTTATAATATCCAATATTTGTTTTTTTTGGAGGGCCCAAAAATTTGAAGGAAAGAAAAACAGTAAATGATGTACAATTCAAATTATTGTCACGGGGAGTGATAAAGTAATTTTATAGCACAAAATTGTGAACGAGTAATTTTGTAGCATAAAATCATCTTTTCATTCAGAATTTTTGTTTTTAATTGTTGGGTCTTGAAATTTTAATGAATATTTGGTCGCAAGCAGTGTTAGTTTGAGATAATCTATTATGTACTTCATTAAATTTAATAATATAATTTAGTATGTGGTGATATTTAATCCTGCTTTAGATCTAAAGAACAAGCCTAGTAAGCGGGGACGTTTAGCCAAAAGTGATTACTGCACATATTACGAAATGTAAGTATATATATTTATCATCTAATAAATAATACTAATTGAACTATACACATTTTTATTAATAAAAATATAATTATTTTATTATTGATTTTCTTCAAAATCTTTAAATAAAACAATTTTAAAAATAAATTACAGTCTTTATTTTTTGTCTCAAAAATTTAAATATTGAAGATGAAATGTATAGACTGGAATTACTTTTTATTTTAAAAATAGATATATGCAATGCGAATGTTAAATTTAAAGTTATATTTTTTAATAGATTGTTTAAAATATTACATATACTTAAAAAAACATCTCTAAGAGTCAACAATAACAATTTTCTTTTTGCTTCTTTAGTGAAAAATTGATAAAATGGCTTTAAAATTTTTTTAGAAATTTACTAATTAATTTTCGAATTAATGTCAGATTCATAAAGATGTTCAATTATTATTCATATAAATCTTATAGAAGACTTTGTTATATTTACTATGGGCTGATTAATTGTTTAACTTGGATCACTAAACCAAAAATGCACACTAATTCTTTTTTTTTTTTTTTTTTCCATATAAGTAAATGAATGGTGGCTCTTCTTGCATCTTTCTTGTCATTCATATTCTATTTAAGGAAAATGCAAGGATTGCATTATCACTAGAACAAGATGTTCCATATTTGAGGGAACTTTTTTTTTAAATAAGAGTTGTATCTAAAGACACAAACCAAAAATTCAAATGTGCTATTTAAAAAATAAACTGTAAAATTAAAACAGTAAATAAACTTTAAAATCAGAACTTATCATTAATGCCTTAATATATACTCATAAAAGAAATGTACTTCGCAACATAACATTCATAAATCATTACAGCTAATCGATATCTATTATCATATTGCACCAATAGAGATTTCCTACCATTATGTACATTATTTTTAGATTATGTCAAATTATTTTTTATGGTTATATCCCAGTAAATAAATCTTACTTTTACATAATTCTGAGAATGTACTACTTATTAATAATTATCAGTATTAGTATACTAATAATTATCTTGTAATTAATATTATTCATTTGCATAATTTTTGCAAACAATTGATTGTTTTCAAATGTTGAATAGTTTAACTTGAATCATCAAATTCAATATTACTTCCGTACAAAAAGGAGCCCTGCTACACTGCGTTGACATTTTACTATCATAATTTGAAACAAAAACTTCTTAGGGTGATATCTGAAACACCATTTCTGCTTTTGGATTTAATTTGCCCATTCACAATATAGATACAGTAGCTTTCTGGTTAGATATTATTTCTCTGATTTTAAACCCAGCTCCTTCAGTTCAGAACTTAAAATACAATTAACAGCTCAGCAAATTGGGTGGGTTTTGTTTGTTCAATGATTTAAGTTTACCCTTATAAAGGGATAAAGCAAACTGCCTGTGACTGATTTGATTAAAATCAATGCTTTGTGTAGATCATAACTATGATATTAATTCATTAAAGCATTAGGATGCATCTCTCAATGATTTTTTAGAAAATTGAGTTTGAGATTTTTAAATCTTTCTATGTGATTAAAGATATGAAAAAAAAAAAAACATCAAGCTTCCCAGGGGTGTAGCAATTAAAAGCATGAGCTAAGAAAGATGTACATTTAGTTCCCTTGTGAATATTCATGAATTCCTTGCATTACATTCATTGCTAATAATTTAGCTTTTTATATTTGAAACATAATTTTTAATTTGTGTATTTTTTTTTTTTTTTTTTAATTTTGATGTTTTAGCAAAAAAATTTTGTTCACAAAACTAATCTTTTAACTGTAATAAAATCTTAAGTTTTCCAAATCTATGCATTTTTTAAAACTTTTCTTGTAATACAACAATTGAATATGAGAAATAAGAATGAAATTTACTTTGAAATTGCATGAAAATGAAGCACAAGTTATATTCGAAATATTAGGTATTGAATCAGTGTTCCTGTTAGATAGTTAAACTTGACCCTGTACACTATTGTGATGATAAAATTGTATAATCGTTTTATGATAGAATGTCAAATACATTATCACAAAATAATTTTGAAGTATCACAAGTAAAAGTATCCAATTATTCAGAGAATAATATATTAATATACTTTAGGGCATCAAGAATACCTTATGAATGCTGAGTTTTTATTTACGTGCATGGAGATTTTTTTGAGTATGTTGATTGAGGAGCAGGCTTTTTTGTTCATATTCATGAAAACAGTTCTTTTGTTTTCTTTAGTGGGAATTCTCACTGCAAATAAATTCTAAAAATAATTTTAGTAAGTTTTCTGTTCAAATATTTCTGTAAAATTAGAATATTAATATATTTTCCATTAGGGGAAATAAATAAATTTTCTGTTAAATTAGAATATTCTGTATATAATTAATTTATCTGATTTTTTTTCTTTCCATATTTAAATTTTTTCCAATAAGTTTAATGAATCAAATTTTACTAATCTTATTGAATGCTTTTTTCTGATTTAGAATAAACATTTTTGTTTCTCTGAATTGCCACAATCATGAGTGTATGTATATAAAAAAACAATGATTTTTTTACAATAACAAAAAGTTAATGTTTAATAGAAAAATATTTTTTTATATATATATAAAAGAAAAAACTATAAACGCAAAATATATAAATATGTTTCAAATACATGATGCATAATGATATGAAAAAATATGTTAAAGGAATTTACACCTTTTGTTTGATAGATCATGTTTTTAATCACTAGATAGTTCTGGTCATTTTGGCAGTGTGGATCTTTAACTGGGACCGATTTTAAAATTTCAAATTCAAAAACTATTACTATTTAAACTAATTAATATCCTAGTCAGGACTTACAGATAATATAAATTTTAATCAAGTATGTGAATAGTTGGTAGTCTCTCTTCGTTGGAATTAAGTAAATTGGTTGATTCTATGTTAACTTTTAATAAGCTGATAATATTAACTTGTAATTTAGATTTATTGTAAACCTCTGGTTATTTAAATTTCAGTAATTTTACTCAATCTTTTAAGTAACATCTACTATTTATAAATTTACTTTAAATTAACTGTAGATCTTGGTTTTTCCATAGGCCATATAAATATTTTTCAACCATTCTTTTTATCTCATTTACCAGTTTTTGTTAAATTCTTTTAATTTAAAATGCCACTAATGATGTATATCTCTATTATATGATCATTTTACCTTTGGTTCGTGTTGTTTAATTTTACTGTACTTATTATTTTGAAATTGTGAACTTATTGTAAATTCTTAAAGATAATTATCATCAGTATTTTCTTAATCCTTTAAGTGTGGATAACTGAGATTGTGCTGTACTTGTTTTTTAAAAGTTGTGCTCTTACAGTTACTAGTACAAATTTAATTTCGTCAAGTTGATTGTTGTTTACTTTTTATTGGTAAACATTAAAATCTATCAGGTAGTGTATACATATTTATGAAATTTCACCTAATGGAAATGATGCTATTGAATTTCACAAAAAATGAATAATTTCATTCTGCTTACAAAAAATAGAGTTCTTGTTACTAAAATGCAGAATTAAATAAAAGAGAATATGTCCTTAACACTTTTGGCTATACCTCCCTGATATTGCTTTAACTCATGGTAATATGTGAGACAAGATCCTGCTTTCAATGCTATAATTAAAGGTATAACAAAGCTTTAAGTGTTATGTGTGATGTCTCTCTCTATATATATTGCATTAATTTCCTGTTAATAAATGCATACTGGTATGTAAATAAGGCATAACATGTGTTTTCAAAGTCACTATAAAATTAAAATACCAATTTTATTGATATGTTACATAAAAAATGAAATTTTAGTAATTCAAAGAAAATCCATATCTGGATAAAATCATACTTTTATTTCGTTTTAGGGATCCTGGTTTTTCTCACCGTTCTTTCTCGCAATATACCAACGAATCTACAAGTTCTGATTAAACATGTGATATAAGTATCAAATTATATTTTACCTGCTATGTTTTAACCCATGTATATATATATATATATAAAATTTAATAAATTTTGTTTTAAAAATATTCTTTTTTAAATTCTTCTTAGTAATTAAGAGAATCAACTTAATATTTAAATGTAAGATAAATTTTATAAGTGGCAGGTTTTCATTTATATTTCAGCATTTAAAAATTCTTTAAATTTACAGATATATTACATTTATAATTATTTATACTATAACTGAATGAAGTTCATTTGATCAAATCTAAATTAATGTTATTCAATAGATGTATTTATTGACATGAAATTAAACATAATGCTTATTAATATTGTAAAATATTTAATTGAAATATTTCTGATACTAAAGTTTTTAATTTGGCATGTTTCTCTTTTTGAAAATATTTTTTGATACATGAAATAAATATATTTAAAAATTAATATTTTTTTAGGCAGAAGTAAACAATATATTAAGAAACCATATGATACTCTCTCAAATTTAATGTTGCTGGTTTGCTAAAATGGCAAAGGAACGGAAATTCTTATTTATTTCAAAGGATTTTAGAAAATTTAACATGTTATTCAGAAAAATTTAGTGGCTAGTACTTGATTGATGTTATATTTTGTATTTAAAAAAATAACAAAAAAAACTTTATGGCCATTGAATGATCTAATTGGTTGCTAAAAATTATTTAACTTTAAATTAAATTACATATACAATACTTGTTGAATTAGTCATTTTTATTAAACATTGCTACACTCAAAAATGTAAGTGATTAGGAGACCTTGAAATATGTTTGATAACTAGAAGACCCGGCCACGCGTTGCTGTGGCTTTCTTGTATTTCGTTCAATTATTAGATACTATAATTGGTATTGTTATCGTTTGCTGTCGTGGTTTGATTTGTTGACATGAGGGCCCTCTCAGCACGTCTACAATTAAAATAAAATCGGGATATAATAATAAATGACTTAAAAAAAAATTCACAATAAAATGTAAACGATTGTTTAAGGTACACGAACACGTTCGAATGAATTTTTTTGAAATTTTTTATCTTTGTACACATTTTTGGATTGAATGTATCTAAAAACTAATGATTTCACATAAAAAAATTTCATTATTATTATTTTTTTTTTAATTTTTACAAGTTAAAATAAGGGTAAAAATTGCCAAAAATTGATACTGTTACAAAACATCAAAATTGTCATATTGATTGTCAAAATCAAATCAATATTTTTAAAATTTCTAAGTTTGTATTTGTTTGTACTAACATATTATAGGGAATGGACCTGTGGTAAATTTATATCTTTATTATTTTGTGCCAGTTTAAATGCTGTCGACACAAAATTCTTTCAAAATTTGCATGTAATTCCAAGCTTAACAATTAAAATAAAAAATATTTATGTAGCTATAATCATTTCAGAGTTTTATTACCTGTAAACATTTATGAAAAACATAAATACTAAGTTTTGTAACATTTGGATCAAATTTACTTGTGTTATGGTGTTTCACATGAAAACAAAAAGCATAAAAATTCATTCTGAGAAAAAGCTAAAAACAACTTTTAATTAGAGATATTACTTTTAAAAATGTTGTAAATATACTAAAATGCCATTGAATTATCAAGTTCATAGTCTTATTTATTAAAAAATATAGTTTTATTTTTCCTTAAAGCTCTAAATATTTTCTGAGCTTTGTTTTGAAAAAGTTAAAATTTGCTCGACAAATTTTTCTTTTTACAACTTCCTGCTATTTGCAAAGGCTTTTTAATATGGAATGACCTGAATTTAAAATATTTAGCCTTTTTGCAAGTGTTTTGATTAAATCTATTCAAAACCTTTGAATTTCACATAAAAATATCAACTTTAACTATTTTTTATACAATTTATTCTTTAAAATATGGATAAACATTGCAAAAATGTGATATTGTTGCAAAACTTGATAATCAAAAATAAATAAAACATGAATAGTTTTTCCTTTGCAAGTATTTTTATGCTGGGAATATCCTTATGTAGGTAATATACTGTTTTCAAATTTAAATCTTAATTATTTATACATTTTTGTATGCTTAAAGTTTATCAACACAAACTTTTTTTTACAAATTTACAAAAATTCTTAGTTTAAAAACTGAAATAAAAATAATTTATGAATTTAGGTTAATTTCCATGTTCTATTCCTTTCATACATTTAAAGAAAACTTTTACATGAAGTTTCAAAGCATTTAAATAAAAATATATGGGTATTATGATGTTTTGAAGAAACACAAAATGCATAAAATTCAAATAAGAAATAATTAAAACCAACTTTTAAATGTAAATAAAAACAAATGTACATACATAAAAATGTTATTGAGCTTTAAATTCTCCTTTATTAATATAAACACTTATTTATTTGTTTTGTTTTCTTTAAATAACTTCCAATTTAAAAGTACCATTTATCAATTTTTCTTCGACAATATTCAAATCACTCAAATTTATAACTCAAATTCTTTGTTTTTCAATTAACAAAAGTTTTTTTTAAAAAAATGTCTTTGATTTTCAACTTGCAACTATTATAATACCTTTTATAAAATTTTAATGTTATCATTATATCAAATAATTGCAGAGTTTACTTCATTTTCACACTTTTCAAAAAATCTTTAAAATTATATTGTTTATATTATATTACCTTTCAGATCACATTTCATTTTAGAATTCTTAATGAAATAAAACACATGTTTGCAAACTTTAAGCATGGAAAAGTTCATTGTTTTGATTCACAACTTTTCATTCAATATATTTTATTCAAATTTAGAAAATGTGTTTTTTCTTCTTCACAAAAAATGTTTTATTATTTCATGATGAAAGAAATCACAAAACAAATGGAAAAGTTAATGAGCTTTAAAATCTCCTTTTTTAATATAAACATTTATTTAGTTGTTGTGTTTTCTTTAAATAACTTCCAACTTAAAAGTACCATTTATCAATTTTTCTTCGCCAATATTCAAATCACTCAAATTTATAACTCGAATTCTTTGTTTTTAAAATAACAAAAGTTTAAAAAAAAAAATGTCCTGGATTTTCAACTTGCAACTATTATAATACCTTATATAAAATTTTAATGTTATCATTATATCAAATAATTGCAGAGTTTACTTCATTTTCACACTTTTCAAAAAATCCTTAAAATTCATCATATTTCTTTAAAATTATATTGTCTATATTATATTATCTTGCAGATCACATTTCAGTTTATAATTCTTAATTAAATAAAACACATGTTTGCAAACTTTAAGCATGGAAAAGTTCAATGTTTTGATTCACAACTTTTCATTCAATATATTTTATTCTAATTCAAATTCAAATTTAGAAAATGTGTTTTTTCTTCTTCACAAAAAATGTTTTATTATTTTATTATGAAAGAAATCACAAAACAAATGGAAAAGCT
>BPLQ01008890.1:27825-53948 GCA_021605075.1 Caerostris darwini
TTCCAATTTAAAAGTACCATTTATCAATTTTTCTTCGACAATATTGAAATCACTCAAATTTATAACTCAAATTCTTTGTTTTTCAAATAACAAAAGTTTTTAAAATAAAATGTCCTTGATTTTCAACTTGCAACTATTGTAATATCTTATATAAAATTTTAATGTTATCATTGCATCAAATAATTGCAGAGTTTACTTCATTTTCACACTTTTAAAAAAATCCTTAAAATTCAACATCTTTCTTTAAAATTATATATTACATTATCTTGTAGATCACATTTCATTTTAAATTTTTAATCAAATACAACACATGTTGACAAACTTTAATTTATTTTAAAAGTTCAATGTTTTGATTCACAACTTTTCATTCAATATATTTTATTCAAATTCAAATTCAAACTTAGAAAATAAAAAAAATATTGATAATGAAATCAGGTAATACTTACATGCATTTGAATTATTTCTCATAGAAATAATATAAATTTCATACAATATAATTTTCACAAAATTTAAAGTAGTACATAAAACAATAATATTCGGAACATGAGAATTTTACGGTTATGTAGTACAGGCATCGAGACACGGCGCCATCTAACTTACACTTTATTGTGGTATGTCTTTCGTCTGTGGTGGAAACAAACTTTTTACTCCAACGATGAAATTAGTGCAAATAAGAATTCTGCAATTAATTATCGAAATAGCAATAAAATAGTCATTATATTGTTCGGAAAATGAAGCTACGAATTCCTCTAATTGCAGTATTGCAACCCTAAAGAAATTGGCGGAAAATTGGCGAAAATTCAGGGTTGCAAGATTGGCGACTTCCTCAATGGTAGATTTTAACCGATTTTACAATTGAATACAAAAAAAGTCTGAATAAAAACTATCCTATTTCTCAAGTTGGAACAAAACACACATTTAAAAAAAAAAAAAAGTTAAAATCGGATGGTTAGTTTCGGAGTTCATCGCGGACAAACATCGTGACACGGGAATTATATATAATAGATGAAGAAAGGTATTATTTACATTGGTTTTACATTTCTATATTAAAATTTAATCATCATACTAATAACTAAATTGAATAGAACTATTAATATTAATTTTTCTAGACCCTTTCATATATAGTGACCTGATGGCCAAATGGCTAGCGCTTTGGCTTTTGGTCTTACAGGCTTCAGGTTCAAATCCTGGCTGTGGCATGAATGCTTGTTAGTGGTTCGGAATCCATGTTAAACCGTAGGTCTCTATCTAATTAGCCCAAAGTGTACATAAAATGACTGTAGAGTGACAAACCAAACCTTTCATATATAATGAATTTCTGTAATTTTTTTGATAGCTAATTTCATTTATAAAATCATTAAAATATCTTGAATACTGATAATTTTAATAAAAAAAATTATGTAAAGTATATATGTTATATAGTATATTATATTTATCAAATTAAAACTACATTGGTAATAATACATGATATAATTTTATATACATACTGTTCTTTAAAATTAAAATAAAAATTATAAAAACTCTTTTTGAGTTTTTAAGCAATTTGACTAATAAACTGCTCAGTTTCAAAATATAAAACTACAATATAATACTTGAAACTTTACATTATCATCCACTTAAGAATTTTCGCAAAAAATAAATGACCTATTTCTTAGTACACTAAATGTGATTAATTATAGTTCTAATAAATTTTTGTGAATAATTAAAAAAATGAAGATGAAAAATTAAATATTTCGTACATTAGAAAAAGAAATAATTAATATACATCTAAGAATCAAAAATAAATTCAGCTTTTTCTGGTTATTTCTTTTTAAATTGTCTACATCATTGAAAGGTTCATTTTGAACTATCCATTATATTTTAATCTGGTATACTATTAAAAATTTGAGGATTGATTAAATAAATATCTCTAATTATGTTCACATGTAATGGTATTTTTTAGTGATCTCCAATGTGAAATCAACATTTAAAAATAATTTTTATTCTTCATTTAAATATATTTCTCAACCATGATTACTAATATATAAGATGTCTGAAATAAAAACTACCTACATAAGTGAGTATTAGAAAATTGAGCAAGAGGCAGCTAGATGGCCAATTGGCTAGCGCTCTGGCCTTGGTACCACAGGCTTCAGGTTAGAATCTTGGCGGTGGCATGGATGTTTGTTAACGGTTCGGAATCCACTGTAGGCCCCGATCTAATTAGCCCCATGTGTGCACAAAAATTACTGTAGAGTGACAAACCAAACCAATTGAGCAAGAATTTTGGTAGGCATTAGTACATCTCAACATGGATACCATTTGTGGCACGACCTATGTCTAGTAAGTATATGACCATATCATTTTTTTGCTGCCTTACTAGAAAGACAATTTCTCCCAAATTTTCTAATGAATATGGAAAGACTATATTCTTGATGTATTCCCCTTTTCAGGGTTCTTATTGCCATTATTATTATTTTTTTAATTGAATGGCATATGCCTTTCTAGATGCTTCACATCCTATGTTTTGAAGAAAAATAGCATTCTAAGCTGAATGGGTAAAGAAATGTGTAAATAAAATGAGTATAGTTAGTAGCTCTATTTAAATGAATAAATTGTAAATAAACTTGATGACTCACTGTATCTACAACAAATATGTTTCAATGATAATTCTTTTTCATAGTAGTACTTTGTTTATATTTTATTAGTAGTATGTTAGTGTAAATATAAAAAAGGTAGACAACTGTCATGTATCTATAATTTATTTATGTATATTATATACCCATTAATATTTACTGCATATACAAATATTTGTACTTTTACAGATGAAAAATATACAATCATTTAGATAGCATAGTACTTTTATCACCATATATATCAATGACATTTGTAGAAATATGTTAATGTAACATATTCAGGGGTAAATAGAATATATATACATAACTTAGAAATTATTTACATAACCTATTAAGATCATGTGAATTAATATCAATTATTTATATTTGACTTATTAACTAATTCCTATAATTATTACATCACATATATGCAAAATAACAGTTAGATAAAAAAAAAGTTTAATTATAAAAGTAAAACATTATAAGCGTTAATTTTTTATATGTTTATTATTATTATTACAAATTATGTCTTGCTGATGTTTTTAAACATATTAAAGAATAGAAAAATTTCTACTTAATCATTCTTTTTTCTCTAGCAGCTTTTGGAATCACATAAAGTTCAAATAGTATTCATCCTTCTTACAGTTTTTTTTTTTTTTATTAAGATATAAATCAATTAAGCAACAACATCTAAGAAAAGATCAATGTATTATTGCTTCTAACAGGATTTTTGAATAGATTCATGCATTACACAAACAAAATAAAAAAAATGTACAGTTTTTACATCATTACTCATTTATAATGCTGTAAAAAAACTTCAAAATGTTAAATGCATATGTATACAGTACCTCCCTCCCTTGTATAAATAATATCAGCAAGTTGGTTTGGGTTTTTTTTTGCCCTCAATATTTTTTGGAAATTGACTGTCTTTTCAAAAGAATACAGTTTATTTTTTTTTCCCCTCTTGTAGCTTCTGAAATAAATTTCAGTTACATAAAAAGAATATTTATCTCCACAATATGTCATTTTTACTATCAAAATAATTCTTAATTGTTCAATTTTATTATACTATTACCAAAGTATTCAATAAAAGCTAATGCACTAGTTCATTTTTTCCATCATCATCCAAGTTATTTCGAAAAAAGTTGAATATTTTTTGCTTTTATTTATCATATAATCATTATAAATCACTTATTTATTGCAGTTGTTTTTGGCATTTTAAATTAGTGAAAGATAATTTATTTGTATTCAGTATAAACAGCTTACATATATGAGAATAATGGAACTATTCTTTTTTTCCAATATCAGTATTTTTATAAAATTTGTTTTTAAATTTACTTTTCTTTCAAGCAAATAAAAATGTGATATTAATTTGTTTTAAGAGTGTTTCTTTATATGAGATGTATAATTTATATTTCCTTCAGTATCTATTAATAGTGTAAAATTTAGAACAATACAAATAATTCTAAGTAACAAAATTAATTTTTATCATTTATTTAATATATGTTGAGAATGGATGGCATATATACAGATAATTGATATATCTTGAACATTGAACTTAAAAGATTATGAATTCTTCAAATATCATCGGTTTTATATAACAGGATATCTAATGGACTGCTGTTATTTCCAGAAGTGATTCGAGCTTGGTCAAGATTACTTCTAATCTAAAGAAACTATAGGGTGGGAACAAAACCAAGAAATTAGGAAATTCTTAAAAATATCTAAAAATCAGAGAAAATTGCTGGCGAGAGTATTTTATGGCAAGAATATGCATGATTGGCGATTTTGTAACCAAGCAGGCTTGGCAACTCGGATCATTACTCATTTTACAACAACCTTACATCAGATTTTTTTAAAGCCCTCTGTCCAGTTTAGGATTTATCTTATTTTTAAATATGTCTTTAATGTTTGGTTTTACTTGTGCTCTATTTGTACTCGCGCTAATTGCTTAAGACAATTTAGAAAATATTTTATTTGTGTATTAAGCCTAATTTTACAATTCTTTAGCATCTGCATTGATTGGAATTCGTTATTTATGTATTTAATAACTGAAAATTAAGTCGATTAAATAATTCGGGATTAATATACTTAACAAATCAAGTATCCGTTAACAACAGCTTTGAATTATAACTTTAAGTAATACTTTAATTTATTATTTTTGTGCTTATTTGCTAATTCTGTTCTTCAATTGGGCTTCTATTATATGTGTACATAAAGGAAAAAAGCAAAATTCAATGGTATCATGTCACTTTAAAAAAACACATTCGGGGAGAATTGCCAATCACCATTTCATAACGTTTTATGAGTTTCTTAAAAAGGAAGAAGACATTTGATAAAATAAGGTATAAATCCCTCTTAATAATCTTTAAAATTGTTCAATTATTTCATTTAATCTGTATTTATTTTAGCAAAAGTAGTTATTGTGTAATAATTCGAGAGTTTACATAGAAACTATTAATATTCTTTTTTAGGATGCTCATTCTATTTTTAAAAATTATTTTTTTTCATATTGAATAACCAGTAAAAGTGTTTTTAATAACATATATTGTACACATACAATGATTCCGAGCAGGGAGAAAGCCAGAAAACTAATATAACTATATCAGGAAATTTGTTTTCAGTTTCTGTAGCTACCCTGACTTAGTATATTCTATTTATGTGTATAATAAAATTAATAATTGCAAGTATTTTTCGATTGAAAATTTTCAAATATTGGTTTAATTTTTCATGAATGCAAATCAAGGAGCTTGAATTGCATACATAAAATTTGAATGTCATGAGTTGAAATTATAACTTCATGCTTAGATCACTAGGTATATATTAATTTATCCAACTAATTATTATAAAATGCCAATCTGTTCACTAGTATCACATTGGATTCAGTATTACCTAAAGTGTACGATATAAAACTCATTTTATTTTTTGAGGGGGAGGGGGGGTGCTAAGTAATTCTGGAACAGAACTCTTAGCATCTGACCATTTGCACTTTTCTCCTTGAGCCAACATAAGAACTTTATCTACAAATTTATTGTGCTTCATGAACTTGCACTTAAATGGACTATGCTATGCAGATTATACAAGAAATATATAATACTAATGGAGTAAAACTTCGTCAATAGTTCACTATCTGTATACAGTCCTGTATAATATTTACATCTATATATATTTACCACAATGTACTATACATCTGATGTTTGTTTTCTTCTTTTATTAGCTTCACGCTCTTCTCCAGTAATGTATGGTTGGCATTTCATATGAAATATAGGACATTTCACTTCGCTTCTTTCATCTGTTATAGAACCAAAACAACTTTGTTAGATTCGATATTTTTAATGCACATACTTATCATTTAATTATTGAAACTGATAATTAATAATACACTATACAAATGAGTTAGGTTTTACATAAAATTCTCAATAAAAATTTTTATAACATAAATGGAACTTATTGCATGTTTATTAATACTGTGTCACATATATGTGATACTTTTATATTGTACATTTAGATACTTTTACGGTTCTCGTAACTTAAAAACATGAAATTAGTGACTTTTATCATGTCTCCTGACATGCTCAATATAAAGAGGAGTTATGGTAATAATTTATGATTTCAACATTTCACTTCTAAAGCAATTTTATTCATACTCTACCATTATATGTTTAAAAAATATAGATGAAATTTCTCATTGATATATAACATAATCGTGAGTAAAATTTCAATTAAAAATGACTTTACATATATATATATAGTGAGTTTTAAATTGTAGGCTATAGTCAACAAAAGAGTTGCATCAAGTCTATATATATAAAACTAAAATACCCTAAAATATGGAAAACTTTGTTAGTATCTGATGAAAAACAGATAATAATTCGATAGCGATAACACTGGCAAAAAAAGTAATGTATTTTTTTCACATGCTAATTTTCCATGCAAATATTTGTTTTAAAAAAAAATTTTTTTTTTTTTGCAGCATTTGGAAAACAAATATATTATTTACAATTTTTATTATATTATACTTTACATAATAAGATTAATTTTCCTTACTTGTTAGCAAATTTCTCATTCGAAAAAAACCTCTCATATTTCCATATGTAGTTGAAAAACTGGTACTGCTAACCCAAGAAAAATTAGCTCCGGGATACATAACAGGATATTCTCCCACTACACCAGGCCCGTCAACTTGCTCTTCACTTCCATTGTCATCAGTTATGGTCCAGTGTCGGGTTTCAAGCTGGCAGGCATCGGTTTTTCGGGCATCCTTTGACATTGACATGCTATATAAAGTAATGAAACATTTAAAGGAAAGATATACGACAGCTATTTTTTCTTTCCAATATGTCCATCTTCATTCTACTCTCTGTTAACATAAAGCTCTCCAATTAGTTAACAATGATCAGAATAAGTACATTGTGATTTATTTCTTTAAAAATCTTTAACCATAAGTCAATAGGATCCAGATCTAAAGTTAAGGATAATGCATTCATCTAACAAATTTAATTGCATGAAATTTATTAGTTATATGTTTAAACAAATCATACAAGTGCAAACAATTTACCGTGATATCTTTTAAGGGAGGGGGGGGAATCTGTGATTACAGTCTCATACATTTAATATCTTTCAAAAATTATTAATTGATTTCCCTCCATTTTAATGATGTATATAAGAAGGCCTTATTACTTGGACAAATTTTTAGCTCAGAACATTGAAGAAACAAGGTTGGTTACCATTAAAAAAATAATAATAATTTGTAATGTTGCTGCCCACAAGTAACTTTTTATCCATTATCATTCAAGCACGCTGCTCACTCTGATGCTCAATAGATGTGAACCCACGAAGTATGATTTCAAATAACATCATAAAATTATGCTACTCACTTTATTTGCCTTTTGTAGAAAATAAATGAGTGCTATTTATAAACAACAACTTTGATTTTTCCACATTTCAATCTTCATTGAAGAAAAACTATTATGTAAACAATATTTATGGATATTAAAATTCACATATAATCAACATTAAAAGAAACCTTCACTAATGAATGAAAGTTTTATACTCAAAATAACTGAGCAAAACTTACGTAATACGATAGGCATGGTAAAACTTAGGTGGGCAAATTGTACTGATTTCAGGAAGAAAACAAGTAGCAACAGAAACGGTTATAAGATTTGTAGTTTCTTCGGCAGCAGAATCATGAAGAAATCTGGAAAATAAAAATATACTTAATTATTCTGCCAGCAGAATTCATAAGATTTATTTCATTAAGAAAAATCGAATATTTAATTAGCCACTAGTCATTGTTTTTCACCTCTTTATTATAAAGTTACTTCTTCCATGGTTATAATTTTTTACCCTTTGTTGCAATGTAATACATTTTATCAATCGGTCTTTAATTAAATATATTTCCATGCTTGAATGCTTTTCTATTAAAATTACAAAAATAAATGAACTAAAAACAAAATAATTCAACAATAAAGTAAGAAATGAACACAGATTTAAACTTAATATAGAAGTATATATATGGTTTCCTGCATATCTAAATTTAAGTGTAACAATACAATGACATATAAAAGAATGATAAAATTGTACTTGATGATTAAAAATGCAATTTCTTATTAATACCGAAAGAAATATACATAGCATGATATGATGATACTTAATTAAAAAACTAAAGTATAAACATTTTTTTAACATTCTACTATAAAAGTGTAATTAGTAGAAACAAAACTGTTGTTTTTAATATTACGAAACTTCATAACATAATCAATATATGCAGCCTCTGACCAAAATATTAGATGCACCACAAATTTTAAAAATATTTTTTAGTGAAGTATATGTAGTAAGTGTATTTTTTAGAGTAACATTTGTATTAGTCTTGTCACACAGACTATTGACAGAGTAAAAATGCCCAGTACTCTTGTCACTAATGATGGAACATAATGTTACTTTGGTAGAATGTTTGAGTCAAAATTATATAGTTTGGAGAGTAGTTTTCACCAAGATGTCGTCAAACAAATTGGGCGTTGTTGGTCATAATTTCAAATCTACTCTCATGGCGGAAGAGAACTCTAAATAAAAAGATATCCAAAAATAATTCCAAGAACAAATAACACTAGATTGACATGCAGCATGAATTATAAATAACCATTTCTGATTTACAGATCTTTATCCTGGTGATCCCACTTCCATTTCAAACGTTTGGATTTCATGTATGGAGGTCAACTTGGGTTTATGAACTGGTCTGTATACCCTGAAATTCAATTTTGCAGTTCGCTTTGCTACTGAAATACCACTGTTTTAAAGATGAGACTAATTGCTTTAAAAATCGATTTTCAATACAAATTTTCATCGAACAATTATCTAACCCTAGCATAAATACAAATTTTTCATTGTATTTTTCTTGACAACAAATCCTCCAATTAATTTTTTTTTAGATTCAGATGATTTATTGGTGTTCAGATGATTATTTTTCTTCTTTATATATTATAAAATTATTTAAATTCTAAAAAGAAAGTCAAATGCAATTCATTAATGATTAATGCAATATTGATATGCATCTAAAACTAGTAAAATGATTTGAACAGATATTCTTATTCAAAAATTAAGGATGCAATGATGTATTTTAAGTAAAGTGAATTGTATGAATAGACTAATTACAGATGATTCTGAGACACGTAATCTTTTAGAAGTTTCATTCAAGAAATTTAGTTCAAAATTTTTTGATTCAATCAACTCTGTGTTTCTGTGCTTGATAGAATAAATGACTTATTTTACTCACTATCAAATTAAATAACTCTACTTATTTATAGAAGAACACATAATGTTATACAAACTATTCCTAAACAACCAGAGAAATTAAAATAGAGAAAAGTCCACTATTATCCATATCGCAAGTGCAACTGAAAAACATCTCAGACTCTTCAACGAATTCCTCTACATGTAGACGATCACATGAGTGGTGGGAATTGCCAAAATATCCTACTGACATTTTCCTCTCACAAAGTATTGGCAATACAATATAAATAGATTAATCCGAATAAAAAGATCGGTTTATATTGTATACTCATATATAACTTTTAATTAATGGCATATCACAAAAAAAAACCAGGTGCATCTAATAATTGGCTAGGGGCCATAAGTATATCACAAAACCATACAAACTATTTAAAGATGAAGCAAATTTATTTTTTTTAAAAACTTAAGCTATTGTTTTGAAAATAAAACAAAAACAATTTAATAACTTTTGCTTTAAAAATACATTATTAAAACACTATGAGTGATAAATTTAGAATTAGTAATATTTCACAAAATTTATAATAAAGTCATACAGCAGTTAAATATCTAAAAAAAAATTCTTATATTAAATGAATAGATTGATATTATATAATATAATATATGTATGTATACATATACAGACCTAGTAAAAACCCTGAATAAAATTTCAGAACAAACTTTCATTAATTATATGAAGATTACTCTGTGCTTAAAACCCATAGTTAATTACAAAAAGAGAATTAAAAGGATATAAACACTTTTAACATAATTTTTTTAACAATTAGTCATTTACTACTTTGCTTTTAGTAATATATACAATGACTAAGTTTCTCTTACCTTTTAACTTTTGTTTTGAACTAATTTACTATGAAAAGTAATGATATTAAAAAGGGAAGGAAAACAAGGGTATTTTTAATGGTTTTTTTTAGCTTGTTCATACTTAATAGAAATTTATAACATGGTGTATAAACAAGAAAACACAAAAGGAATTACAGACCAAAGTAAAAATTTTATTCTTTAATTTATTTAAACAATAACTTCCATAGTTGTACTCGATTAAAAATTATCCTAAAATGTTAATACAAAAAAGATGGAAACCTTATTGATTTTATCAAGTATTTAAAGATTCTCCTGATCCATAACCTAGTTATCAGAACATTATTTTTTAACTTCATAATTAAAAAACTTGTTCCTGTGTTTTCAGAAATTTCTGTCAATTAAATATCTGAAAACACATTTAACTTCTAATACAGATGTATATATTATAGGCAAAACTAAAATATCATGAACAGGCCAATATTAATAAAACAACGAGAACAAAGCTCGAAATTCCTTTTTTTTTTTTCCCCCTATCCAGACTTTGGTGAGATTTCTAAAGCCATTTGTCCAGATTTCAGGACATGAATAAAAGTTGATATAAATATATAGCTTATATTATGGAATGTCTCACTTATAAATTTTCTTTTTATCATAAAGTGAAATTTCAATTTCCCTTGGACGAGTTACATTATCATTATCTATAAAACTACACATCTGATGATTTGGAAAATTATCTTTAAAAAATGGCATCATTTACTACCAGGGTTGGTTAATACGGATCACTTGATATACATCCTACCAGAAAAATAACTAATGATGGGCAAAATATATTTTTATGTAATACCAGTGAAGTTAGTTGTAAGGCATTGCTAGATACTTTAAAATAAGTATTTAGATAATTTTTAAATATTTAATGCACATGCTTAAGATAAAAAATATTCAACACCTGGAAGAAATGATTATTTACTAACCTTTTACAATTTATATTTTACCATATATTTACTGACTTTCAATCTAATCATGTTAAAAAAGTACAGTAGAATAACAAAAAAGCAATATCAAATAGTAGTTTTTCTGTGGTATAGGATAACAGAAGAATACCAAATAAATGTTGATCAGTTTTTTTTATACACATCTGACGTCTTTCTTTTGACAGTCGCATGCTTTTCAGATGTAGCCTTAATTATATTGTTTGCTGTGTTTAACATCATCTGTGCAACATTTACAGCATTCGAGTCATTTTTCTTTATAGCCTCTTCAAATTTTTTTAGTAGCTTCATTCAGCAACACAAGGGAGGTTACTTGTTCTTTCAGAAGTTTCTCCTCACTGGCAGATAGGGTTGATAACTTCTCACCCAAATCTTGTTTTATCTTTTTTTTCCCCCAAGAATTATCTTCTGACCTTTTTTCCAGTTTTCTTTGTCACTATTTATATTGTCTAAATAAGGTGAATATTCTGTCCATGATTTTTCCACAAATGTGCAAGGCCTGCATGTCTTATTTTTTCCCCCTCGTATTTTAGCAGTAGCAAAAAAGATATAAGAAATGGGAAACAGTAAATCCATTCATTCATCAATAAAAAAAAAATTTCCAGTACAAATTCATTCTGTTCCTAAATGAATTACTTTCTTCAAAGAAATATAAATTATTGATAAAATATTATAATATTGAATTTAAAAATGTATAATCATAATGGATAGAAAAAATAATAATATACAGTTTCAGAAAAAATAAACATACAGATAAGGCTGGTCTTGCAATATTGGGAATTCCTCATTTTCTAAATGACTAGCATGTGCAGATAGCCAATCTTCAAAAGATGATCCTATATGAATATTTAAGCAAATAAACAATGATAAGAAAATTATACGAAGAAAATATTTTAAACATGTGACAGCAACAGATATATAGAAAAGGGTTACAAGTTTTATGTTTTCCCATTATTATAATCCATTAACAAATTGCCAACGTATGAATTCAAATAGCTCATAGTCATAAACACAGTCCCTTATAGTTCGCTCACTGCAAGATTAATTTTTGATGCAGAGTAAATAATGGGATCTTAATAAATATAAAGAACTAAAATTTAAATTATTTTATATTCTGAATTAAATTTCAATAATGGGAAAGGATTACTACTGGTCAGATTGTTAAAATGAAATTATTTAAATTCTAAAAAGAAAGGCAAATTCAATAATGATTAATGTAAAACAACAATATATTTTAAGTAAAGTGAATTGCATAAATGGATATAAAAAATCAAATTTTTAAACTGCACTATGCATATGTAATGTCTTTCTTCATATAAATTTATCAATGTATGTGATCTTAGAGAATGAATTGAGTCAGCCATCTGATATGAGTGGTAAATTATAGATATATATATTAACTAGAAGACATGGCCATGAACAAGTTACTTTCTATAACCTTCATGATATGCTGAAAAACTGTAAGATAAGGAAGTATCATGCACAACTTTTTAAACCATGTAACTATAAGGTTAAAGTGATAAATGTGATGTATAAAAGATTGAATTAATGACAGAGATTTTCAAATTATGCAACTGCAATATCTCGAAGAGTCACAAAATATTGTAAAAATTCATAATTAATTAGATCAAAAGATTTAGCTAATTGAATAAAAAACAAAGTAAAAAGCTAACAATTGGTAAATATACGGATTTATTGATGCGATTTAATTTTTATTTAACCCCATATAAAACTAAAATCACTGGCCCAGTATTAGTGTAAATATACACTTTTGTGTTATATTTTTTTTTATCCAACAATTGCACTAAATCTTTTTCTCATCTGCAGAAAATTAAATTTTCTAATTCCATATAGTTGACTAAAATAATTAAATAAGAGCATTTTGATATTTCTTTTCTTAAAATATTAAAGGAGCTATAATTTTATGAAAATATTTGTTGTTGAAATTTTTAATCTTAATGAATATATTGATTAATTAAGTAAAATAAAAAATTTATTTATAATTATAAAAAGATCATAGAAATTCATTAAAATAAGATTTATAAAACAAATAGGATTTGAATAAATGAATTTTTTTATATTTAAAAATGAATAACTTTTTCATAAATGCATTTCTGGTAAGATGGACACCATAAATTTATATATATAAAAAAAAGATCTATTAATCTAGCTGTAAAATACATTCTCAGTTAAAAATAACCCTCTTTTAAAAGTTTTTGTATTATATTAAGAAATATTAGAGGATAATCAAAGATTAATTGTTGCTTGGTTTTAGTTGCATTTTTTATTTTAATAACTTTTGTTGATAAGAAAAACTTAATAAAATTAATGAATTAGAATTTAAAATAAATATATATATATTAATATTATATAAATATATATTAACATATAATAGTATTATACAATATAGCAACCTATCATATCTTTAAACAATTAGAGCAATCTTTTTTTTTTTTTTTTTGCAAAACATTTATTGTAATGTGCATCTATAATTCAAACATGTATAAACAATTAAAACATAATAAAATACAAAAAAGGCCAAAAAATAAATCAATAAATAGTAATTAGCAGGCCATAGAACTATTCAATAAAAAGACTTTTAAGTTTTAAATAGTGCTAAACTTATGTGGAGTTAAAATATAACACAGCCACAAATGAATTCTCAAATGACAAATGAATAAATGTTGTATTTCCCTGAAATTAAATTTGGATGGTACACTAAATAATCTTTCCTTATCAAAGAGTTGAATTTTTTAACTGATATTAAAATCAATTGATAACATTAACTCCTTGCTATCTCATGCTTCGATTAGTTAAACTCTACCTAATGCCAAGACTGTGAAACATAGCTAATAAAACCTGTCAAAAGCTCTTCCCTGTCCGAATAGATGAAAAAAGGCAACATTTTGACAAAAATAAGTAAATCCTAATGCTATCCTAAAAAAGTAAGTCCTGACTCCATCTAGCACTATTGTCAATTACCACTGCTAAAAGTAATAATTAATTATTAATTTTGTAACTGAAATTGACTACATTTTTGTCAATGTAGTTAAATTAACAGTTATGTTAATATTTGCATTAACTTGCTCAGTATTACAAGTAAATGAATGTCAGATTAAACTATTATGAAAATTAGTATTTTTATTTTTCAAAACTTACCAGATATAAATGCATCAATAAATCTTGACCCATTAGCTGGGTCACCTTCTGATGGATAAAATATAGTATTAGGTTTATAGCCATCTGAATCTGTAACAGCTAAATATTGCGTTGTACCAGAATGAAGGCAAAGTGTTAATGGAATGCAACCAACCAAGCCTTCTTGTTCCTGAAATATTAAATATTATCAAACACATAAAATTAGATGTTCTACAGAAAAGATTAATTCTACAGTTTAAATAAATTAAGATGAATAATTATTCAATATTCATAGTACAAATGATTAAAGGTAAAAACTTTTTGCTTTCAAAATGACCTATATGTAAATTTCATTTTATACTTTCTAAATTTACATTTAATCAATAAATATTTAATCTAAATTAAGAGATACAAAAATGTAGATTTAAAATATTTTATAAAAGATTTATAAAGTAAGATGTAATTACTGAACATTTTATCAGCATTCAAATAATTTTTTTTTAAATCTTCCTAAAACAAGTAAGATTAACAAAAAAAAGCTGTTCACTGTTTAAGAGTATGCTATATTACCTTAACCAGAATCATATTGTAACTGTGCATATATAAAGAAATTAATAAAAGTTTTAATATTTTCTTATAATAAATTCTAAAATGATTTCACCATAATATTATTAAATATATACAACACTAAAATTCTGAGAAAAACATCAATATAATATATTAAATATTAATTCAAAAAAATACTTTCATTTTCTAGTTGTAAACAAAATCTTAACTCATTTTCCTCATCCTTAAAGGCTCGTTCCCACCGAGGCGAGAGACGTGAAGATGCAAGAGGCAAGCGACCAAATTTTTTCGACCCCTTCACAGCGAAACGTCAGAAATAGCATTACGCCTAGTGAAAAACCGCTTCGAGTTGAAAGTTGGGCAACTCCAAGCGAAGGACTGCAAACCGGTTTCAGGCGACCGCGGTGAGGTCAAATTTTGGTCGCTTGCATCTTGTCGCCTTGGTGAGCACGAGCCTTAACTCATCCTAATATAAATAAAAATTCAAATTCCATAAAAATTTTAAAAATTATAATACCTAAAAATTACATACAGATTTAGAAATAATAGAAATAAACATGAAAATTATGATTTAAAAAAGATAATAGAAAAATGTTAACATAATTTTTTAAAATGTATCATAACTATACAAAACAAATAAATAACAATACTAAAATAATTATTAAACGTTATAAATGAAAACATGCACAATATAATATTTAATCATTATATTAGTTTTAAAAATTTAAATTTTTATTATTTATAAACTAATATAATGATTTATTTAAACAGCAGTACAGTAAATTTTTATTATTTATATAACATTATTTAACTTTTTATTATTATATAACATATTATAAATTTAATTTATTTATTTGTAAATAGGGATTACAATATCGGACCAAAGGTTCAATACAGGTTTTAATACCGGTAGTAGAAATTTTAGAAAAGATAGAAAACACAGGTGATTTTTTGTTTTATTTACCAGTTTTATTAGAGAATGTAAATATCACAAAAAAGTATAAATATCACTATTCAGTCTGTGGTACTATTACAAATTTTTGAAATGTGATCTTAAAAACATAATGCATCAATTGTACTATCATTAAGCCTGGAACATAATTTTTATGCAGAAATTACCAGTTGTCAAAAACACTCTTTCAGCACCTATGCTAGTTAATAGTACTGTTAGCAATGCGTGATATACTTTTTCCAAGTATGTACCTCTAAATCACTCATACTCAAATAAAACTATTTCTCGTCGGATTGTTTTGGATATAACTGCTTTCTGTATTGTATTTCGGTTTTGTTGAAATTTTTTTAGCTATTGCCAATTCTAATTTTTGTTCAAGAGACAATTCCTTTTCACTATCAACATTAGTGTCATCATAATCTTCGATAACTGTACCGAAAGGTGGAAAGTGATTTTTTTAATTCAATAGAAATGCAAAACACTCAAAATGGCAAACCATCATTTTACTTATAATTTCATTCAAATTATCTTCTTTTTTTTTCTTCAAAATAATCTAAAATCCCTGATGGCTTGGGCTTAGAAACTGTGCTTAAGTTTGTATCTTCATTGCAATTAGATTCTTTCCTATTTAATAAATTTGTATCATGTTACGTTTTTAAATATGTATGGAGTCCGCTTGTACTTTCTCTATTCACTCTAATAACTCTTGAACATTTTTTTACATTGAACCAAGATATTCTTTTCATCATATAAATAACGAAACCAAACCGTAGTGTTATCAACTGATTTTTTATGTTCTTTAAAGTTATTCTTATTCATTATTATGGGGTATTATTTATGAGTATATATATAATAAATCTGAAAAATATGTTGAACTCTAAAGTATGATGTGCAAATACAATGCGAATAACAAATTCCCCAATTTAAAAAATATCGAAATATTACACACTTTCTTCACAACTACAATCTTGTTTTCACAGATAAGAAATTATAGTTTTCAGATAAGAATTCGAATAAGAATAAAAATTTCAGATAAGAATTCTAAATTTCTAGTAAATATCGAAAAAACAGTATTTAAACTTGTGAATTACAAAATCATGCAAATGGCTCAAAATACCGGTATTCGGTATCCCGGTATACCAGTACTGCAGTCTCTAATTGTAATACTGATAGTTGTAACCAAAATATAAAACACTTTTACTAACATTTAAATGAATAATATAAAATATTTCATTTAATATCACATATACTTCCTTACCCTATATCCATTTGAAATTGTATTAAGTTCTAGAAGACATTCACTTCTGTAATGGCCAGGTATGCTCATACTTCCCATGAGCCTAAAAGAACCTCAACTGTTAAAAATTTTAATATAAATAAATAATTTTTCAGATTTGTAAATGGATATAAAACTGAGTTTTTCATACCCTGGAGAAGTCAGATTCTGTCCATCATGAATGCGATATGAACACCTAAAATCTGGAGGAAGTCTTCCTACTTTTCGTTCAGCTTCATTAAGATCCTCCTCTGTAACTCCATCTAAATAAATAATAGAAAAGGCACCTTCAAAATTATACTTTTGCATCAAATATAAATGTTAGTGAATCATGACCAATCATAAATGTAAGAATGAGGGAAAACATGGCAAATATTGTATCATATTAACTTAATTCATTCATAAAAATGCATTATAGATGAAATTAAAAAGATAAATTCAATTTAAAACACTAGACATAAAATTCGAAATATTGAAATAGGTTTCAATTTGCAATTTATAAATGTCAGTGGCAGTTTGTTGTTACGTCAATTGACTTAATTTCGTTTGGTTAAGGCTTTCTTAAATATTCCTCTGTTCAGAAACTTTGTCGTTATGAAATCCATATCAAGTTTTAAGCAATATATATATATATATATATTCCCCAAGCCAATAAAAAATAGTGGAAAGATATTAGCAATAAAACACTGAACTTATAGACAAAGTGAACATTTTGTATGGCATTCAGTTAACAGAAAATTATTGAAATATGTAAAGTCATAAAAAAAACCTGTCAGAATTATAACCAAAAAATTTAGATTTTTAATCATTAATATTATTTGTGATATTTAGAATAAGTTCCTTATTTCACATATGATCATATATTTTGTTAATTCTCATTCTAACTACGAAACATTGATATCAGAACTTAAATATACTTGCCTTTAATAGATTTATAAATTGTTGGACAGTTAACTTTGAAATATGAAATAATTCTATCCCAAGTTTGCTTAAGATGAGCATAACAATTAATGTATGCACCCATGTCTCTGTACCAATGAATAAAGTGATCTTCCCATTTTCGACCATAAGGACGGCTGTAAATAAATTTTTAATCAGTTATATAAAAAAGAAAGGAATTTATCATATGAAATATAATAAATTTAAAAAATACTACAAGAATTAAAGTAACAAATTTTCATCTTTAAAGTATAATCAGCAACTTTTAAAATAATTAATAGATAATTCTGACATATTCAATATCATTCAATACTGTGCAAGAGAAATTATTAATTTTTTTTTTAATTTTTAAAACTATTAAACAAGAAAAATCTTTTTAAAGATAGATTTAAAAAGAAACTTTCCAAATGTCAAAATATTTATAGACTTTGTTAATAATAAACTATATAGAGAAATAAAGTATTTATAGCCAATAAAAATTATCTTTTAACAAGTATCTGAAAACTTGTTTGAAAAATGAAGACTCAAAACTTAAAATTCATTAATTATATCAAAATTTCTAGAGCCAACAATTTCAGCAAATTACTCACCAGTCAAAAAAATAAGACACCATGATGCGCAATTATAAAGAAGCTGTTAAGTTTTTACAGGCACTGCAGCCATCAAGTAATGTGCTCAACTGATGGTGCATTAAATGATCATAAAGCCGTAAAGTTCAGTGAAACATTTTTCGTTCATGTGGGAAATACACAGAGATGGGTAAATGCAAGGGACTGAGTGAGTGCCAAAAAAGATGCAATCATATCTAGCCAAGCCATGACCATGCAAAGAGTGAAGTTTCTCAGCAGGCTGTTCAATCTATAAACATCACATGCGGCGACAAAACACAGCGTCAAAATTGTGGTAAAAAAATCTTAAACAAGATGCATTTTATGGCTTGTGAAACAAAATTGCTTCCAAATCTGACAGGAACTGCTTCTGTCAATGAATGAAGATTCATCCCAACTTATTAGTAAGAAAGAAAGATGCAATGGAAACTTTGAGTCAAATACATCACAAGAGGCCATAAATTGAACATGGACAGTTAGTGACTGGACATGTAATATGGTTCGAAGACTCATGTTTTTACTTTATTCAAATGGCACACAGCATTGAGTGCCTCAAAGGCCAAATGAAGCATTTTATTCTCAATATGTGGAATATCAGGTTTAAGAGAGATGTGGGTCTGTAATGTTTTATGGATGTTTTTTGTATTATGGATTGGCTTACATAGTGACGTAACAACATGAACTAGCATGATTATTTTAACATTCTAGATTATCAAGTGCTGCTTTTCAGTCAACATGATAAATATCCTGTTGATACACCTACTTTTAATGATGACAACAACAAAGTGCCTGACTCATAGCTCAGTGGCAACATGCACCACTGGTAAGAATTAGGGCGGAGGTTCAATCCACTGGCGGCTTATCAAAAAACGAGAAGAGTCAATGGCGTTTGTGATGTTCAGCATGTTGCCTCATTAGTTGGGCTACCTGATGAGTATTTTCCTGGTTTTCTCCCATACAATATGCAAATGCAGGGTAGTTTCCACTAAAAGTCCTCCCAGAAGGCACCTTCTTCTTCAGTGACACAGAGCAGAACACAGATTTCTAAATATAGGTGTTCCATAACAACAGAAGTTGCCCCCTCTTCCCTCCTTCCATGAGGGATACGACAACAGTAGCAAAGTTCACAGGGCATGATGCATTTGTGCCTGGTTATGTGAACACTCACACACCCTATTATACCTCCATTGGCCAGCAAAAATACCAGACAAACCTCATTGAAAATCAGTGGGGCATGTTGGAACAGAGGGTAGCACACTGAAATCAGCATCTCTACAATTTGATAGATTTGTGTTATGAAATCCTCAATAAGTGGATGTGATGTATTTACAGAACCTTATGGTTCTGTAGATGTTAGTGTCTTCTGAACTTGACAACCACTTTCTTCCTAACAAAATTCAGGTGATTATCAAGTCCAGAGGCATAGTTACATAATATTAACTTAAAGAAAAAACCACACTGTAACTCCTTAAACCCCTCTATGAAAATAAACATACTTAAAAGGAATTAACATAAATACAAATTCTATGATTGTTCATTTTAAAGATAAGCCAAAATAGAAATGAAGAATCAAATACTGAAAAAAAATTATCAGCACGATATTTTATTTTTCAATGCCAAATCACATAATTTTAAGTTCAGTCATCATCATCAATTAGTATTCTATTGCTCAGTCGTAATTTTTTTCAGAAGTCTCAGTTCAAATTAATTAAAAATATTGGACATCTAAAGATACTTTTTTAATCTAAAAATAATTCATAGAGCCATATACTAAAAATAAAATTAAAAAACAATAAACAATTTTTTTAAAAAAAGTTGAGAAACTGAATGATGACAGGTGAAAAGGGTTACCTTTTCACCTGTCATCATTCAGTTTCTCAACTTTTTTTGCCAAAAAAAGGCAAGATACAAAGGATTTTTAAGTATCAGTACGTGTAGATAAAATAAAATGCAATATATGTGCTGAAATACAATAAAAAATACTTTTTAAGAAACTGAATACAGCATCAAAACTAAATACTACAACATGAAAAATATTCATACAATTTTTTTAAAGTTTAAAATACAAATAGTGCAAATATAAAAATGGAAAGGTGCTAAAGTGCAGTAAAAAAAATGGAATTTTATTGTTACATGTCATGTTAAAGATAATGAATGAACAGGTATGAATTATTTGTGAGTCATGCAAGTGTGTATTATGTAAGGTCTTTTTTTAATCTTACACTTCGCTGTACACTGCTGAGGATTACAATCAGGAAACTACAGTTCATTAAAATTTTAAAAAAGTAAAATATAGAACAAATTTTTATATTTGTAACTTAAAACAAATATGTCTAAACGTGATGTATGGGGTCTGTATTAATGGCAAAAATGCACGAAAAGAATAGAAAACCGAGATTTACAAAACCTGGAGCAAAATAAAATATTTCCAAACAGTTTGTAATATTTTATAAAACAATTAAGGCAAAAAAAAATTATAATATTGCTGGAACCAAAGGCCTTCCTAAACATACTTATAGATATAAAATTCTGATGATACTTTGACTACAAAGACAACAGAGAATGCAAAGACAATAAAAAGACAAAGAGAATGCATATATATATGCACTGAGAAATATATATATTAATATACACTGAGGAAAAATTTTAATGTATAATTTGTGGATGATAAGCAGAAAATTAAGGTACTCAATTTTAATTTTTAATGAAACTAGCAATACAAATTCACTTATATTTTAAAACAAATCCATCTATATTTTAATACAAATTCATATAATTGCATTTAATTACTTACAAGGTTTGGAGCCAATATTTTTCACACAACTTCTTCCAGTGCTGCTCTTCTTTACTCAATTCATAATACCTTTTATTTAATAATCTGCAACTAAAAATTAAACAAATTGTATATATCGTCACATACCATAAAATTCATATGAATTTCATTTCCATTCCATACGGTCATAGATTTATATTTGAAATCTTATTTCCATAAATTTTAAGTCAGGAAAAACTGATGAAATACAATATTTGATAGCAATTTGTAATTTAGCATGTTTGAAAATGAAAATAATACTGATATTCAGTCAGGTAGGAATAAATTTGATTAAATATTGATCCTATTGTAATAGCCAGAAACTGTATGATCTTTCTCTAATGAAAATTGCAGCCTGATCACAGCAGGAGGTTATGTTAAAATATACAAAAAAATATAAAAAACTACATAGGTACTTTCGGTTAACAGAAAACATTAGACAAAATAAGCACAGGCATGTCAAGAATCAAAATCTTTTACAGCAAATCATGACTTATTACATTATATTTGATAATGATTTGGTCACACTTTTACATTCCCACTATGAGAAAAGTACTGTTATATATCTATAAGTTTCAAAAGCTTACTAAAATCCTTTTAATTTTTCATAGAGAAAAAAAATCTATTCCATGTCTTTACCAACTACTTAGGCTATATAATATTAGCTAATAAAAAGGTTTTGGGGAGCTTCGTTTTTTTTTTTTTTTTTTTAGTTTCCCAAATTTTTTTTTTTTTTTAATTTTTTTTTTCTCTGTGCCTATTTTATATTTGCAGTTTTTACCAAGTCTTCCCCCTTTTTTGGCATTTCCGCTACTTCCCCCAGGTTGAGTTTCCTAGAAATTATTATGAATCAAAACAGATAAAGATTCCTCATTTAACATTTGTAATGCACTGGTGAATACAAAAGACAGATAAAGCATTTATCACGATGACAAGCAGTCATCATTCAGTCATTTTAAATTCCGACAAGCAGTCATAAAAACACACGGTCCCCATAAAAGCAAGTAACGAACCAAGCTGAAATGATTGTCTGTTGCAGATAACCCATTTGATACAAAAACAAGACTTCATAGTGTGGAACCCAAAATAACAGAATCCTCAAATTCCTAAAATAAATTATTGCTGAATTTTCCTTCAAATGGCTTGTTATATTTAAGAAACATTACTAATTATAAAGTTTATTTTAATATCAAGAATTTGCAAATGCAAATGATTGAATTGATTTGAGGATTTTTAGTTTTATTTAATACTGACAAATAAGTATTAAAGAAAATTAATCTGAAATATAAAACTGACTAACATCATAATATTAAATGCAGTGATTAGAAATTGCAATTAATTTTTTATTGATGATTATCCTCTTAATTAAGTTGTAAACAGATATTACATAGTAGATCTAAACAATTATTTAAATAAAAAAAAAAAGGTTAAAAGTTGTATTTAAATAAAGAAATTATTACTACAAATTTAGAAATCTCTCTTCTTTAATTACCTTCTGGGAAAAAAATTCAGCCATCTTTGAAAAACTTACAATATCATTATTTTTTAAAACATGCAATGCAAAGCAGTTTTAAGAACATAATTAGATAAAAAACTCAAATTAAAATAAGCATTATTATTTCAAAAAATAGGAATAAGAAAAATGTGGGTTTGCAATTTTTTGGAATACTTATTGAGATCATAATAGAACATTTCATAGCAAAATTACTAAGTAATGTAATTGTTATGATACAAAATTATATTTTGTCTTACTTTTTTAAATCGGAATAATCAAGGTGTGAAAAAATAATTGATATTATCTCTGCAGGTAAGTCACATAAGCTAGCTCTGACAGACATTTTTAAAAATCACTGGAAAAAAAGAGTTCATTTCCACACGAAACTGTAAATGAATACAAACTGGAAATAAAAAAAAAATTGCTATGTTTTCTTTTCGAAAACTATATGGAAGTTACAGTTAGATAAAATCCGACATTAAATTTAGTAAGTATAGATAAATTTTTATTAGAAAGACTGCTGATTAATTGAATTTCTTTATAATCAACGTAATATTTTAAAATTGATTTTAAGTAAAATAATTACTAAAATTTATTTGTATATTTTTGACTCTAGTATTTGAAAAAAGCGATGAGTCATGTCATTAAAGAATATTTTAACTATTAAGAATTACAAAAATAGAATAATATCTTTTATCTAATATAACAAATTTTATTATCTAACAACCTGTTAGTTCTGTTTTCTAAAGGAAGCAACTGTTGCGCATTACAATTCAAAGGGCCATGTTTACATTTTTTTATTTTTATACAATATGGCATCAAAGATACAAGTGTCGCCATTTTGTTTGCTGTTAGTCCTTGTTTCTGTGAAGTGTAAAGTGTATTTGTTTGTGTAATCTTCGTTGTGACGTAGGTACGTATCAGTATTTTTTAATAAATATCCAAAATTTTTAAGGTTTGAATTTTGAAACTAATGAAAGCTCACATGTGATAAAGGAGTCACCTTGTTGATACAATATACTTTTTAGCTCTATGCGGAAATTCAATCTTCATATGTAACCTTTCACGTAACACATACATTTGATTCGTACTAATTAGGAAATACATCTTTTTAGGGATAAATCACTATGAAATAAGGATGAGATGAGTCTCTGCAACTTATAATTGTTTAAGTTTTTCAAATATCTAATAATAAATAAAGTATAAAAAGTTTTTAACTAGTTCACATCTTGACATATGGAAAGCAACATGTAGCAATTATTGATTTTATTTGCAAAATGTGTTTTTACTACTGTTTGTTACAACAGAATTATGCAGTTATATTCACACACAAAAATTTTTTTAATTGATTTAAATGTATTGGTTTAATTTGTGAACTTTATTTTTTTATAGTTATTTCTTAAAATCTAATTAATGCTGCATATTATATTTAATTTCTGTAAATTCAAATTTACATGCACTATAACCCTCCTATAATCTTATTTAGTAATGCAAATTTTGAAAAATTAGCACATTGATTTTCTTTTTTTTTTTTTACATTGGTTGTGCCTAAAGATGCAATGAAAATGCTGACTTTATTCAAATGTAGGTTATATCACTTGCAGGATTTTATCATAATAACCGAAGAATTTTTAGTATTACGTCTCTTTTATTTAAACAAAAGTTTTCACAATATTACATATCCCATATGGTTAAAAAAAAACATTTGAATTTATTCAAAATTTGTTACAAAAATGAGTAAACTTAGAGCTCTAAATCATGTTATTGATGTATGTATTCATAATTTGACAAAAGTTTTCATACATATAGTGAAATATTGAATAATTTTGTCATATTTACATTTCTTGATATACTTGTTCTTTTTAGCATTTGACCCCTTAAATTTAATTTTTTCTAGTTTAAATAAATTTAATATATGTTCTATATGCATATTATTCAATTTGATTTGAAAATTATATTTATTTTGTATAACAGTATTATATTCTGCGTTGTATATATTACAAATGCATTCATCTGTGTTTCATTGTTTTAAATGTAGATTAATAAATATTCTGATGAGATTAGTTCTGAATATGATATCTTTTGATTATATCTATTTCAAATGACTTCAAAATTAAGCTTTGAAACAAAAAAAAAACATGAGATATAATTAGATTTGATATTATCTAATATCAATGTGCATTTCTTACTTGCATAATATAATCTGAATTTTATTAATGTTTCATTCAAGACTGGATGATGTTAAGAAATTTCTAAAATCCATATATTGTTCATCTAATATCTCAATATTATAGATATATCGATTTTATACAGATTTAAAACTTTGAATATGGAATTTGTTTTTGAATCATAATTAATGAAATGGAAGTCTAAGCTTTCCTGACCTCTAAATTTGTATAAATATTAAATTTGACTACATAAAAAAAAAAATGTTGTGGCAGTTAATTATTAGTAAAGAAAGGAATAGGGAAATTAAAGTTATCTAGTAGTATTAACTTTAAAAGTGCTTGTTAGTACACAAGAATAAATCGCTATAAAATATTAAGGAAAATTTAGTCATATATATAAACTTACCAAGTAGAAATTGATTGAGATAACAATATGTAAGTACAAAGTTCTATGCCACAAATTTATATTTCTGCAAAACAAGCAGATAATTTTTATTCAGAAACGTGTGAGAATTTAACTTTTTAATGACTTTCATTTAGGTTTACTATAATAAAATAAAATAAAAATACCTTTAAGTTACTAAACATAAAAAAAATTAGACAATGGGATTAAGAATGTTGTGTAGAAACCTTTTTACCTAAATTCTTATTAGTTTCACAATTTTTTTTACTTAAATCAAAATTTTTATTTTTAAATAAAATCAACACAAAAACTTTTCATTTTTTTAACATGCTTATTCATTATAAATTATGTATATGGGAAGATATATATCAGAATAATAAATAGTGAAAATCGCCAGATACATCTAGTGATATACCAATGGATATACCAATTTCGAGCATCTACTATTCTGATGTGGGAAATCAAAATAGCTTCTCCCACTCAGCTTGGATTTGCTGACAAGCTCTAAAATAGTTACTTTGGTTTTTTGAAAATCAATATTTCGTTAACATAAGAATAATGATATGCAATTTTTTACTGCCATTATTTTGAT
>BPLQ01008890.1:54348-79969 GCA_021605075.1 Caerostris darwini
TGCTGCACTTCGCCGGGCGAAAGGAGGGCCGACACGATATTAAGAGGTATCCCATGACTTTTGTCACTTCAGTGTATAACAAAGATATGACTCTCTGAATCTGATAAAGTATCATCATAAGCATTTTCCATATGTGCCAGACTTTCTGATGCAACAATATTTTTATTCTTTTAACTGCTTGTGAAACTTATTTTAATGAATTATTTTGATTTCAAATTATATAACAAAAATCTTTGAAGTATATTAACTCCTATATTAAAATCATGTATTGAATGGTAAACAACTATTAATAAACTCTTTTAATGGTTTCTATTGCTTTCCATAACATATACTACTGTGCCCAAAAAGTAAAATTTTTTCAAAAACTCTTTATTTATTCTTCCAAATTTATTTCATCGCCTTCAAAGTAATCCCCTCCGGACATGATGCACTTATGACAACATTTTTTCCAATCCTCAATTCATGCTTAAAAGTCATCGGCAGGAATGGCCTTCAAATCGTGCGGTGATTCATGTTGAATCTCTTAAATTGAATCAAAACGGTGTCCCCGGAGTGGTCATTTAAGTTTTGGGATAGCCAGAAGTCATATGGTGCTAAATCAAATGAATACGGTAGTTGTGAAACGATATGGGTTTCATTTTTGGTGAAAAAAGTCACGAAAAATCAATGCAGTGTGAGCTGGCGCATTATCGTGATGCAAAAACCAAAAGTTGTCTTTCCATAAATGTTACCTCTTTTTGCGAATAGTTTCATGCAAATGACAAATAACACTCAAATAATGACAGTTTGGCCTGGCTGAAGGAATTCATAATCAGGGTGATCGAAGAAAACGGTCAACATAACCTTGATTTTTGAGTGACTGTGGTGTGCTCTTTTCGGTCTGGCTTCACCTTTGTCACAATATTCGCTGCATTGGTCGGTTGTTTCCAGGTTGGAAGCATAAATCCAGGTCTTGTCTCCAGTTCTGATGCATTTCAACTTGTCCTTATAGCCAGAAAGCATTGTTTCACACACTTCTTTTTCCTTTTTGGAAAATTTGAACTAAATTTTTTTATTCAGTGTTTTCGGTACCAATCGAAATTTGACGCGTACAAAGCATCTTCTAAAATGAATTTGACCAATCCTTTTGAAATTCCAACATCATCAACATGGTCTCAAATTGTAAATCGACGGTTTGCAAGCACCAAATCTTTACTTTTTTGGACATGAACTTCGTCGGTTGAGGTTGATGGTCGACCAGAGCGCTCTTCGTCTCCAATGCATTCTCTGCCTTCTTTGAACTGTTTATACCACTTGTAAATATTTCTCTCCGATATAGTTTGCACACTGAATGCCTTCTGCAACATTCTTTATGTTTCTGCACACAAATATTCATTCCGCAAACAAAATTTAATGTAAGTTTGCTCAATTAATTCATACTTCAAAAAACGACGAAATCTGTTTTAGCATCTCACAAAGCCAAGTGTAACTCAAACACTAATGAATATTTTGACGTGAAATTTCACACAGATGCCAAGAACAGTGCTAACAACCTAAAAAAGAAAATAAAAAAAATTTTAATTTCATATGCCCGGGAAATTTAAATTGAAAATTGATTTTACTTTAGGCACAGTAGTAGACAAAAAGATTTTAAATACTTAATTTTACCTGTTTGCTTATTGTTGTTTGTTTATAAAATTAAATTTCACTAACTATATTATACTGTGGATCAGATTTTGAGATTTAGATACTCACTGTAACTTCAGATTATAAATACTTCTAAGTAATGTTATCTCTTTAACCACTATGAAACCAGTAAAAGTCGTTAAGTCAATTTTCAATGTAACTCGCTTAAAAGGAAAGAAACGGTTACATTCTAACATGTTTTCCTGATCAAATTTTGATGACTTCTTATAAGCTTTTATTAAATTTGCTTATAATATTTATAGTGTTATGTTCAAAAGTTTGAAATAGTAGGTTTATATAGATATATATTTCCTAACTATTTCATAGGAAGCTATTAAGTTCAAATTTTAACATATACACACACTTCTTGTTGATGGCAATGCATTATTGTTCTAATAAATGAATTTTGGTAGATTACTTCATATTACAAATACTTTTTGTAGTCAATAAGTAATTTCGCTCTAATTGTAGTTTTCATATTTTTACGTCATTCTAATTACATCTCTGGGTTTTATTTTAATCTCTGTTTTACCAGGATTCAACTTCCTTTAGTGGGTTTTATTGTTTGGAATAAAATTTGCGTATGTTAATTTCTAATTCTTTTCCATTAGAGAAGCATCGCTTTGCACAAATATAATGTTTTCTAATTGTTGTCAATCATTATGCAATCAATCCCGAGATACATTTGAAATGCTTAGCACGATTGCTTACATTTTGCAGGGCAAGCTACTAATAAAAATGATTGTGTATATTAAAATTATTTTTTAATCATCATTCAGTATTCTTTTTTGCTTAATCATTTAGATTGGGTGGGTGGTGTTTTTTTTTTAATCCCCTGCTATTATTAATATTCTGAAATCATGTTGTAAGGGTTGCAGAGTAATGAACATGGATTAGAATAAGAAAATTAAAAGTAAACCTTTTGAATAAGAACTTTTGTGCAGTGCTGCAGATGATTACCAAAAGATAAAATTAACCAAGAAAGAGCAAGAGAGCATAAATATATTTTTCGAGTTAACAAGCATATGTTGATCTTAGCATAGTAAAATCGCTGGAAAGACTTGGTAGATTTTCACCAATGCACTTTACACCAAAAGATAAATTTTATACACACTGAAAAACAAATCCAGGTTTCCAACAAATAGATTAGAAATCATCTTTCTATAAAACTGTATCTCACAATAAGTAAAATTAACTTTTGTTTACAATGCAAAATAATCAACAAATTAAAAACAGGAAAATTTATTATATTGTGTAATGGAAATGTGAGATTAAATAGATCTCTTCAATTCTTCTCATTCTTTGCAATTTTAGTTATATCATTAATAATAGCCAAATTGAACAACAGAATTACTTTGTCAAAAGTATAAGCAATTCTTTTTAATTTTCCAAGTTTCTTTCAGTAAAATTTTCTTATATAAGAATTTAAACATAAATGAATGAAAAGGAGAATTTGATTAAATTTTGTTTCCAGTTGTGATAAAATACCTCTATCTGGAAATTTATTCAATAAATTTTAGCCTTTTTTCTAATGCAAAATCAAATAAAAATATAACAATCTATTAATTCTTTGATGGGTCAATCTTGGTCAAATAATTTTTGGAATATTCAGATTACATTTGATCAATAGATAAATAAAAATGGAAGAATTCATTATTTGGATATTATCACAACAAACATCCCCACTTTTATTATTCATGCTATAATTTAAATAGATTTTGCAAAGGAAACTGTTTAATCTCTTAACAATCTTAACTCGTATAGGAAATTGTAAGTAGCCTTATATTCTAAATTACTGTGTATAATAACTTGTATGGTGAGAGTTAACAGAATGTATTTTTAATTGAACAAAGTTACATAATAAATTTCATTATATGAAATGTAGTAAATGTGCACACTTTCTAGCTGACTTTAGAAATAAAACCTGCTAAAAAATTTTGGTTTGAAATCAAAATGCCTTAATTTGAATGCTGAAGTTTTAATTTTATCAATTGCATGTATAAATCCCAAGATATCAAATTCTTCATATCATTTTTGCCTTGAAAAACATTCTTAAAATGTTTAATATTGTAACAAAATAGCATGACCAAAAAAAATGCTAATTTCAAAGAAGAATATCTTCTGTTTTTCTGCCTTTCTTCTTAATTTTTGTTTATAATAAAATTTCTCTAGGCTTGTAAAATAGTAACTTAACATCTGCTTTACTAAATAAAGCTTTTTTTTCCCCCCCTATCAGTGGTGATTGTCATCCTGTAGTGCTTTATTAGATTGGAATTGTCCATTTTCAAGTAAGTGAAATATATAATTTTTATATTGGAAAAATGTGCATGTTTGTTTTCTAACTATAAAATTTTCAATAATCCTAAAAGAATTTTGTAAAATATACTACAAATGCATTGTTTAATGAATACAAAATAGTGTTTTTTATTTTTGTTAAAAATAATTTTTTTAGTGTTATATATGAAAAAAAAAAAAATCATAATTCTCTCTTAGCATAACAATTGAATAGTGAATATGAATAGTTCTTATTTTTGGTTATAGCTTATTCAAGGTTTAAAGAAAGAATTTTCAAATTGAAAGATTGAGGGTTATTATAATAATGAAATATTCTTTTCTTTAAATTTTTTACAAAAAACAAATTGATTTTATGACTGTTGAATCTTACCTGCTATGGGGATATAGTTACAAGCTCTCTCCTCTAAAGAAGTTATAAACCAATTTATATTTCCAAAGTTACAGTTGGAGTATTTATAGCCACAATAATAAACAATATTATAATTGCTTGTTATTGGCTGAAAAACAAAGGTCCAATGTGAATGAATCATATCCCTTATCAAAAATTTTTGACTTTAGAGAACAGTTCTCATGCATCTAAAACCCATATTTCTATTAATAATTTTAGTAGTTTGTCTTTTATAATAAATATGGATGTAAGTTCATTATATTTTTAATTAAACATAAAATTATCTTGCATATATATTGCAAAATAACTATATTTAAAAGTTTTCATGTTGATTAAATTTTAAAGAAATGAATTTTATTTAGTTTATGAATTGTTGGTATTTAACTTTAGTTTGCCTTTCAGGTAATCTATCATTATTTCTTAATTTTTTATCTGTTTAAATATTACTAATAAGTTTGATGTTTATTTAAAAATTATTTATGTAATATAATTTCCTTTTATTAAAATACAGAACTAATCTTAATAACTTGAAAAATAATTTATTCATAATAATAGTGCTTATAAAAAAATTTAAAATTATTAAAGGTTATTCATGTTTTGGTTAATTAAATAATTAAAAATTCATAAAATCTTACTTTATTTAAGTAAATATTGTACATTTGAATAGAAGTTTTGAATTTCAGGCATCCATACCCCAAGTTTTTAAAAACCTTTACATCTATGCCCCAATACACATACTATTTTAAAGGAAGCAACTGAAATATTCACTCATCCCGATTTGAAAACTTTTATCTTTTAAAGAATACAGTGTAAGTAATGTCTCTAATTATGTACATAAGATATTTTACTTTTGTGCTTGTTTATTATTATTTTAGTTTAATTATTATTTTTCATGGATTTATAAGCACTTAATTTACTTGTTTTAATTTCTATTCTAAGTAGTGTAGTTTTTAAGTTACCATAAAGCAATGTAATCTCCTTAAATATTTCTTTCGAAACTGTCATTCATTGTAAATGTTACAAAGAATTCATTGTTTAATAAACAATTTTCATAGTGTCTGATTAAAAATATTACTGTGTTATTAAATTACTTAAACAAAACAGCTACTTTTTTAGTTTATACATATGTATGTGTGTGTTTATTTTGATAATAAATTATGAAATCTGTATAGAAATTCAATTGCATTTAATAAATTCATAAGGAGAAAAAAATTTCTCTGCGAACTGCATTGATACTAAAAGATGTTTTATACTGAACAGATGTTTTGTACTAATCTTTATTCTATGAATTTATAAACAATATGAAATCTAACAATTTGATTTCTCTGAAAATATCTCTGAATTCTTTAAGAGCTGTAGAAAGGAAGGTCTTACAATTACTTTATTCAATTTGGGACCAGATTTAATTTACCTTATTTAATAAAGTATAGAATTATTATTAATAATAATTAGTTAAAGAATAATTTTATTTATAAATTAAGAAAAAATTATCTCTTATTAATTTATTTGGGAATGTCATATTCTCACTGCCCGGTAATTCACTTATAATATTTCTTTTTAAAAATGTAATAAAAACATTCAAAAAACATAATTCTGTGTTCATGAACAATGTGATATTTGTTTTATAATTATATGTAAAGAAAAATATTGAGAAAAATAAAATAGTTTTTGTTATTAAGAAAGATGAAAAGAGATTAACTTAAATGAAAAAGCATTAATTATATTTTATAGTTCCAAGCCAGTATTCAGTAAAAGCTAAATAGTCATAAAGATTTCTAGAACTGCTCTGAATTTACAAGGATGCATATAACTAGTTGAAGAAATTAAATATTTTAGTGTTAAAACAAATGTTATATTGCTGGAATAATTGTGTTCTGAAAATTTCAGATTATCCATTTTGAAAATTTTATGTTCCATATTCCAAAATCTATATCTTTTTTTAGAAAATGTTTGTCTTTGACAAAAAAAAAATATACTTACATTTCAATATTTTGATGTTATTTGTTAAAATTTTTCATTTAATAGGTTTTATATATTAAATGTAAGAGGAGATATGCTATTGACTAACTTAAATACTTGACAAATTTTATATTACAATTTTATTGGAAAGGCAAGGAGAGAGTCTAGATTCTCACTCAGTTTAAGGAAATTTCAGCTATATCTGCAATTCATTCCTGTTGTATTGTTTAATTACATACAGATTTGAGCAGTTAGTTGTTGGCTTAATTTGTATTAAAAGAAAATGCTAACAGCTTTTATAGGTTGCAAAATTTTCTAATCAAATGATAAATGAAGTTAAACAGTTTATTACTGATGTTGACGAATTGTAGATTATCAGATTGCAAAATAGATATCTTAATGTAAAAATAAAAATAACAGCTTTGCATTGTTTTTTACTTAGCACATTTTTTACGTTACATTCATTTTACTTTAATTGCATATTACTTAAAATCCAGCTAATGTTAAATTTATATTTTTTGTCGCTTCACAAGAAACTTCAAAATTTGAAATTCACTTTTATAAAATTATTTTTCGAATAATTGGTCATTGTATCAATATCACAAAATTGCTTCATTATATGATATATAAAGTGTTATTGCTTTTTCTTGCTGAATATCTCTTTGCTCAAAATAAATCAGAAGCATGACTTTTATTTCCTTTCACTTAAACGATTTTAATATATGTGATGTCTATTCCTTTTTGCTATCTTCTCTTGTTTGCTGTCAAATTTTAAAATGTTTAATCATGGTTGCATATGTGTATATCAAAATGATAAACTTAGGAATATAAAGTATAATAGAAATTAGTTAAGATGATTTATTAAAAAAATTAAGATACTTTGAAACAGCACAATTATCTTTTGGTATTCTATAATTTGAATACTTAAAATAACATCAAACAAGATTTAAAAAAAAAATGTTTAATTGCAATTTTTTTATTCCACTTTCACAGTTGAAATTGAAAAGCTTTTTAAAATGTGGTTTTATAGATTCACCGTTATATTTAGGTGAAACAAATTAATTGTAATGGAGTCTTATTATATATATATATATAATATAATCTGTAAGATAATAGAAAATAGCTTTTAAGAAAAAGTATTTAACTAAAATCATATGGTATAAAACAAATACCAAAAATAGAATGTTTAATTAATACTTTAAAAAAAACTAATTTGAATATATATATGTATGTATATATAATATCTAATTGCATCATACATATTAATGTCATGGATGCAGTAGCCTATTTATTGCCTTGCTTTATTTTTCTTTAATATATAATCACATAAATTTCATTTATTTTTTCGTCTGATATAATGTTTAATCTTCTTTTGAATCAAATTAAGTGATATATCCTTATTTGACTAAATTAAAGTAATGTAGTTGTAAGGTTCTTGGAGAATTCTAAAAAGCTTTTGTAATCACTCTTATTGATTTATAACCTTGCACAGTTTACAACTGAGTTCAAAAGTGGTCGTTTCATTTTCTTTTTCTTCATTTTATTTTTAACAGCCTCTACATGATATATTTTTCTATTTTTAACATTCTATCTTCATACATTTCAAATGTCATTAAAAAGTATGTGTGATAAATTAAATGACAGTTTCAAGTCTAATCTAGATTGCTCTTCCCTGCATGTTTTATTTATTATTTTGCATTTTTATTAATCTTATAAAGTTTCTTCGTCTCATATTTTACATATGAATTTTTTTTTTTCCTTCTATTCTTAGTGTTATTGATTTTACTTTTGTATGGCATTAGCATTTTTCATGAAAATATAGAATAGCTTATTTTGCGATTGAATACAATATATGTGTTCAAGTTTGATGTTGCATTGATGTTAATATTTTGTAATGCTTAATTTTAGCATGAATTCAATCCAAAAAGATCAACCTGATCCTGATGCCATCAAAATGTTTGTGGGACAAATTCCGCGTAACTGGGATGAAGCCGAGCTACGAAAACTTTTTGATGAATTTGGACCTGTTCATCAAATAAATGTTTTAAGGGATAAAATGACTGGGCAGAGCAGGGGTATGTTTACTCTTTTCACTTTTTCCTCAGTGCTTTCGGTAGAATGTTTCTTAAAATTTGTAACCAATTTGAAAATCCAATTTGCTGCTTAAAATTTCACATATTGGCCGTTTAAATGTTCTGAAACTGTGGGACTGTGTCTTGTGCATTCTATCTGACTAAGAGAGCAAGGACTCATCGTGTGTTATTGTTTTGCCAATCATCCTTGTTACAAATGTAACCTTAAATCCTTCTTAAGATAATGTCTCCTTAATAACTTGCAATTTTATTGTTATTCACTCCATTGAAAAGTCTTTTATTTTTACGAAATATTAATTTGCCAATTATATTACATTTCTTAATTTTAACATCTGGGTATAAATGTCATTGAAAAAAAATATCATTATCATCTTTCTGGAGAAAAGGATAAAATTACATACTATTTTATTGGAAGTTGCTTGCTAAATTTCTGTTGTTAAAACCTTCTTTTTTAAATAATATTTATTTTATGTTCAAGTATTCAGATGTACAAAAACCCTTGAAAGCTTTTCTATTGCTGGCTGCTTCCATACTCTGAAAGCCTGTTTCTTTGTGTTCTTTTTCTGTGTAAATCTACTTTAAAGTATACACTGCTTTATTTATTATGAAGTAATTTTGTTTTAAGAATTTTAGGATTTATCAAAATTAGAATTAACAGAAGATAAAACCTTAGAAATTTTCAGAATTAATTTTTTAATATGTCCTCTTTAAATCAACGTATAGTTTACGTTTTTATAAATTTGCTATTGTAGCATAATTTGTTTATTGTTAGTCATATTTGTTTATTATAGTCAGGAAAAGGGTGGTTATTTCTTTATTATGTAAATTTTGAGCTTCGGTTCTTAATAAAATTTTGCTTTTCTCTTTCAGGTTGTTGTTTTGTTACTTTTTATTGTCGTAAATCAGCTGTAGAAGCCCAAAGTGCTTTACATAACATTAAGACACTACCAGGGGTGTGTATATTCAATATTAATATTTGTTAGTTTTTAAAAGATTTGTGTGTTACATACATCAATTTGCTTTGTTTACCTTTTATAATTTAATCTGTAGGTTTATTCTTTTCATTTGAATGATTTTTGTTTTGTGATGCATGTAATATTAGATTTAGATTTGGTTATATTATTTTGGATGAGTTATTAATCATCAAATAATATAACATTAGTAGCAATTCAATACTTAAAAATTGTTAAGAGTTTTAAATATATAAATGGATAAAAATATCTTGTGTTTTGTGTTCATGTATATAACTTTATTTTATTTTAATTTATTGATTTTTATTTAGATGCATCATCCGATACAAATGAAACCTGCAGATAGTGAAAACAGAAATGGTAGGTGATATTCCATGTTTGAATGTGTGTGTATGTTTTTAAATTTAGAAGGTAAATGTGAAAACAAGAATTAATCATTAGCACTTATAAAATTAATTCTTTTTAATTTAAATGTAAGAAACTATTGGTTCTTAAATATCCATTTATCATCAATGAGTTTCAATATAAGTTTAACTCTAAAAATAACATTTTATTTAATTATTTTTATCATTTCTATTTATTTTATATATATATTGAAAAAGAAATTTTTATTTCTTTTGTGTTTTTAGAAAGGAAATTATTCGTTGGTATGCTTTCTAAAAAGTGTTCTGAAAATGAAGTCCGGTTAATGTTTTCATCATTTGGTCAGATTGAGGAATGTACTGTTTTAAGAGATATAAATGGACAAAGTAGAGGTATGTTTTTTAAATTTTCTATTTGAATGCAAGTAAAATGATCTAAAAATGTTTGGGGTTTTTTCCTGAATAATTAGAAGGCAAATTAAAAGGTATATCCTAAAAATTTGTATTCATTTACCAAAATAGAAAATTGTATAATTTGTTTTCATATGAGAAACTGATTAATAAACTAATAGCTGTAAATTTTACTAGCAGTGTTTGAATAGATTACTAACATTTTATACACTTGACACTTATCATCAGCAATTTGCAGTGTCAATGGTTGAAAAATTTTTATTATATGTTTCATTCGACATTTTGTGTATTTTCGTCATGTTTACTAGTATTTGTTTTCTTATTGCTGTAGTCTCCCTTATGTTTGTAGATATTCTGTATGTATTGAATTTCTAAATTGGATTATTTGTTTCTCTCTTTTTAAAAGTTATGTATATGAGTATTCATAACACAATCTGTAATTGTGTTTTTGTGTACAGAGATGCCAACTAATGCTATGATAAATAGTTAAATCTGATTTTTTTAAATAAATTTCTTATAATTTAATGTTGATTTCTTAGAAAATGTTTATTTTATGTGTTATTTTTATGATTTTGATTGTATAACATATAGCCTGGTCCAATGGTTTATCCATGTAACCCCATTCATTGTTCATATAATACTCAGTTAAAACTATAATTATGTAATAATATAAGTATATTTTTTGTAGGGTGTGCTTTTATTACATATGCATCCCGGCAGTGTGCAATTAATGCCATTAAAGCCATGAATCATTCACAAACAATGGATGTAAGTTAGTACAATTTATTTCTGTTTGATTAAAAATACTAGTTTTTGTACCAAACTGCATAATTTTTTTCAGAGTATCAATATTATATCTTGTGACATTTTTATTTTTATTTCTTTATATTTCATTTATTTGTTTTAGGGTTGTAGCAGTCCCCTTGTAGTAAAATTCGCAGACACGCAAAAAGATAAAGATATTAAAAGACAACAGCAAATGATGTCTAACATTTGGAATATGAGTACATTTAATAACATAGGCCTTGGTTCTCAATATATTGCTGCAGTAAGTTGTAGTAAATTATTTTTATAAATGTTTTTTTTTTATTATTATTGTTGTTATTATTCATGGAATAATTCTTAAGTTTTTAATTCTTGTTGCAATTTGACATTTATTTATTGTCAGTTCAAAAAATATTTGTTTATTGTTATTTCAAGTTAATTCAGTTTATAAATTATAAAATTGTGCTGCTTTCCATTTTTAAAAACTAGATTCAAATATGATAAAAATAATTGATGCATTTTATTTTATTTTTATGTTTTACTAATATAAATCAATATTTTTCTCCCACTTCCCAGCAAACACAAGCAGGTAGCTACGGAAATTTTTCTAGTCTACCCCAACTTACTGGAGGTTGGTATTTCTCTTTTGGATTATTGTATAATAGAGTTATAATATATTTTTTTGGAATGGACATTTTAATTTTCTTCTTTCTAGGAATAAGTTCTTTAAGCATGCAGCAACTTGCAGCTATTGCAGCCGCCCAATCCCCTAATAATTCTAATTCTGGTAAGTAAATAATGTTGTTTTTTAAATAATTTATTTGCAGCTAATAATAAATGTTTTAAGTACGCTTGTGACAACACCAATAGATGGTAATATTGAATTTACATTAATCCTTTATGTCATAAAAGGCAAATAAAGAAATATTATATTTGAAACTAATCATGTAACTGAAAACTGTGCTTTCCCCTTGCTCTAAAAGCTGCATATAAATTATCTGAATGTTCCGTTTAGTGAAAGCTACTGTATTATCAGAGGATTTTTTTTTTTTTTTTTCCCATTGTATAATAAAGGATACTTATATAATATTACCTGGATTGATTTTTTTAAATGTTGGTTATGTATGAAATTTAATTCATTATACTCATTGTTTATCATTTCAAATTTTGATATTTGAACATCTTCACTTTTATTTTAAATTAATAGAAAGCACATTATATAGTTAGTTATATAATTAGTATCATATACTTTTATTGTGCATATTAAGGTTTTATTTTTTATTACTAGGGCTTAATGCTTTAGGTTTGCAAGGTATTGGTGGCAGTAGCGGCTTGACATTAAACTCAGGAAATCACACACCAGGTATAATACCTTTTCTAGGTAAGAAAATAGATTTAGCATATTAATGGTAAGACTTTTTTTAAGCATTTTTTATATATAGATTTAAAAGCGTTAATTTTTTTTATGATTATATTCTAATCTATAATTTTGTAATATTTTTGCAGATTCTGCCAATATTCAAAGTTTGGCTGCTTTAGCAAGCTTAACATCTAACAGTCCAGGTATGTGTAATTTTTGTCTTTTCAAAAATAAGGGTTGCTGCCATGTAACAATTAAATTTGATAGATTTTCCTACTTGTGAATCATAATTTGTATTATAATATGAAGTGTTACAGTAAAATATTTTATATTTTAGTTGGGATGAGCTCTATGGTGATGCAGAATCTTACAGCCTTAGCAGCTGCCAGTAGTAGTGGAGGTTCTGGTATTCATGGCCTAACTGCTACAGGTGACATAGCAGTTTTTTTTATTATTATTATTTAACTGTGAAAATATGCTCCTACTTATAATAAGAGGGCTATTAATTTTAAAAAATAGCAAATCATATTCACAGTGGCCTGAGATTCTTATATACGGTTTTCTAATTCAATTTTGCTATCAACATATGCATGTCATAAGTTCTTCATACGTATTGTTGTCTTTAATAGCATCATACCTTTCTACATCGTCCACCTACTTTTTACTGATTTTAATGTCCATCTAAATCTGAGTCTGGCTCATCATTGAACATTTCTATTTCCAACCATAATTAAAAATGAACATTCTCAGCATTGGCACCTAGGAGGGGGTGTTATACCATCTTTAAGCACAATATAAAGACTTTCTACCTAGTTTTTAGTTTTATCATGCCCATTCCTGATATAGATGCTTGACCTTTTATGTTAAACCCTTCCTCTATTCATTACCCTCTCTTCTGGACTGGAATACATTGATTAGTTATTTTTTATTACATGTATGACTTCTTATTGTATTTTAATTTTAGTATTGTCACAAATATAGACTTAATAAAATTGGAACAAATTCTAACATTTATAAAAAAAAAAAAGATAAAGGCTGAATCGTAAGATTGATAATGTCCTACTTATATTAAATGGAGAAAAATGGCATTTGAAAATTATCATTGATTTATCCATACTTATAAATGCTGCTATAAAGTTGCAACTTGAAAAGCTGATAATGATGTAAATGGTGGCAAACTAGTTGGAATAGTTCTTTCAATTTGTTTTATCTCTCAAAGGAAAAACAAAATAATATTTGGCTATTTATATAATATATAAGGAATCATTGGAAAATTAGGAATTGTTGTTAATTAATATAAGGAATTATTATTAATCATAGATTACCTACACCTGTAGTTATTAAATATTCTATTTAAGAAATACACAATAGTGCTTTGATTTTATTCAGATGATTATTAAAATGTTCATTTTTTTTTAATGATGTTTAAAAAAAAATTTTAATCATTTCAGGTTTTTTATTTATTTTTTTTACATGATAATATTCAGTGTACAAATAAGTTAGCACCCTTTTTTAATCAAAAAAATATTTTTATAGGGAAAAAAAGAAATATTTGTTTTATTTAGAAAATTTAATATCTTTATCCATCTCTCTCTCTCTCTCTCTCTCTAAGGCTGTGATTTTTATCAATAGTCAAGATAATAATCACTGCCCTAGAGCTTAGGCCTCGTAAGATTCCTAAAATCTAAGCACAAAAATGTATTTTTAAAATAGTATTTCAAAGTTATTAAATTAAAATTTTACTTTTAATAAATGCTACTCTACACTAATTTCCATTGCTAGCGTCTCCTTCTGGTCTATTATTCTCTTTAGCAGAGTGGCACTCAACCTGGGGAAAGACAGGAAATTTTATAGCAGTCAGAGAAAAGTCAGAAAATGTTTTTTAAAAAATGCTGGATTTTTGGGGACAGAGATTCTCGAGGATTGGTCTTCCTTCGACAAAGCTCAGTTTCGTGCCAAGATGGCTGTCTCTAAAATGGAGATGGTTCGAGTAATGTGTACAACAAACCTTTTTATTGTGATCACCTGTCTGGTTTTTCTTAATTAGGCATGCCATTATGATTGATCTCAGTTTAAATGTGCTTTCAGTAATACAACTACAAACTTGTGCTTGTCCAAATTTGTTTGGGTTTTCCTTAATTTTCATACTATCAAGTAAAAATATAAATTTATGTAATTTATGCAAATTGTTATTATATTTAATATTTTGTAAATATAATAATAATTTAAGGACTTAATTTTAATAATTATAAGGCTAAAATATTTGTTAAGCATGTTTTCGCTTACCTTTAGCATCGATATTTAACTACTAAAAATTAAATCTAACAAATTATTTATATATTTTTTTAACCTATTTTCAATGTCTTAAGCATAGAATTTGTGTATGTTATAACAATGTATCCTGCTGTGGTGAATTTCTCAGCATCATAATGTGCAGCCATTTTACCACCAGGTGAAACAGCGATTAAATTTATTCAGGAAATGGGATTGATTCTTTAAGTTTGTGATATTTGAATTTAAAAATCACAAAAATTTTTACAAATTTTGAAATATTAGAAATCAAAAATCCTCTGTTTTTAATGTAGCAAGTGTGTAAATATAATAATTTATCATGGGTTTGCGAAGGTGTCTCCCATAAATGTTTACACATTTTTGCTAGGCTAGAATTTAGAAGTGTCAAAAATCCTTAAAAATATCAGCATTGTCAAACCATGGACAAGAAACTAACCAGTGAAAAAATTGCAACTACCAGTCTTTTTTTCAGTTTTTTTATTTGTTTTGAGAACAGGGGAGAGGCAGCAAACTGTATAATAGCTTGATATATGAGGACGAAGGAGTCTTGGCGATGTTGGTAGAGCCATTGAGTGGGGGAGAATGAGAATTTTCACTTTTCCCCCCAAGTTTTTAAAAGCAGTGTCTACATTTTTACGATAACTTCCAGTAAAATGGATTTTTCATTGATCGCAATAAAAAAATTTTATTGGTGTAACCCGGTTTTGAAGTCCTGATTTTCGGGGTCTTAAGATACAATTGATTAGTAAAAGGCTGAAACATTTTAGCCATCTCTCACATTAACAATACTTTTTTTTCCTTTAAAAATTTAGGGAGAGATTTGAAAAAGAAGCATGAGTGAACATAAATTACTGTTGCTCTACAAAATTAAAGAGAAAATTTGTGACTATAAAGGAAATCTATTATACTGTTATAGCTTGCGATTCTAGATATATTGAAAAATAACTAAATTTATGTCTTAACAGAGATTTTTAAAAACAAAAAAAATTGGATCATGGTGGGGCTCATCATGGCTCCAATTTACAAAAAATTGAATTAATGGCCTTATAAATGCAAAATTTTAAGCTATGCAGTCAAACATCAGTTGAAAAAAGTAAAAGAATATGAATCTGTTGAAGAAATTTATTTCACAAAGATTGTGTGGGTACTTTAAAAACATTCTGTTTAAAAGTATTAGAATGCTCTCTGTTAAATTTCCCGTTAACTAAAGGGGTATCATGCCTGGACTCAGCCGTTGCATGTAACATCAAATTAGCTCTCAAGTGATTATCCCATGTATTCAATTTTTAATATCAATTAATTGAATACATGGCATTAAAGGAGATATGATATATAAAGATTCTAGAGAAATTTGTGATACTCCTTCAGTGCAAGCCAGTATGCTTGCATATAAATAAAGTGAAAGCAGATTGGATGACTACATAATAATTAATTGGTCAAATATTATTAGTAATTTGGAAGTACATGATTTGCAGCAACTGGTTCAACTGATTTTAACACTTTCTTATAGAAATGCCTTTGTTGAAAGGGGTTTTTCTATAGATTCTGAATGCATGGTGGAAAATCAGTCTGAAGAAAGCCTTATTATGTTGAGACAAATTTTCAATGAAGTGCAAGCAGCTGGAATTCATTTTAAATACCAAAGAAACAATGCTGAGTTATGTGAGATCTTTACACTCCAATTATGTTGAATCAATGACAACAAAAAAAAAATCTGAAGCTCTAGAACAAGCAAAAATTGAATCCAAAAAAAAAAAAAAAAAAAACGAACAAATAAAGGAATTACTGAGCAAAAAAAACAAAAACTGCTTCATGGTGTACAGCAAGAAACAGCTTTGATATAGATGAGGAAATTTAAGATTTAATGCCTTAAATATGGTTAGATTCTTGCTTTATGTACTAGCTTAGGAATTTCTGGAACCTTTTTTAGAAAAATTTACTAACTGAATGCTGGGCCATATACTGGTAGAACTAAATTTGTAGTTTGTTAAACTTTTTAGGTATGTCTTGTTCTTTCCAAACATGTATTGTACCATGGTCGTCAGGTCTAACTTTGACAGCATAAGTTAGAGTAATATCAAATTAAAAGCAGTTTAAAATTGAAAAATTAGAATTTTAATTAAATATTTTACAAAATATAAATAATAAATGATGGTACAATATGGCTTATTTTTAAGTGGGGGAGTTGAATTTTTGGTGCTAAAAATATTGTATGTGCTGTATATTATCAAAATTAATTTTGAAAAATGTCACTATTTGCTATATCTTTGTAATTTAGATCTAGCATTAAAATATTTTTATGAAATAAAGTATAAGTTAAAATGTATTTATCCAATTTTACATTAAACTCACTATTTTTCTATTCCTTCCTTGGAACATATGGATTATGTTGTAATAAAATAAATTATACAACATCCTCAACCTCGAATAGTTTTATATCTTTCCTAAGTTGCCTAAACACGTGTAGCTTTTTCTACCATGGTTGAATGATGTCATAGTTTATTATGTTATGTAAAAATACATTTAAGTCTCGTTTTTACCTTTGCTTAACTGACCACAAAAAACTACAATAATCTAAGAGATCGGTAAGATCAGTACATGATTGCTCATTAAAACGAATTATTGTAAAGGAGCTTATTATCATTATTGCTTAATGAGTTGCAAGAGTCTGATGAGCTTGGCGCTAAGAGCTACAACTACTTTTAAATAAAGGAATCAACTGGTGCAGATGAAAATATAGAAAGGGAAACCAAAGATGAATAAGAATTATGCTTTGTATGAAATAACTGATAATAATGTCAATGAAATTAAAGAAAATATACTAAAAAATACAATTTTCCATCTTGCGTTCTGCCTTATAAAATTTCAAAAATGATGAGATTGATGCTATAGAAACAGTGCTTTTAAAGCATTGATTTGCAAGAATCTAGAAGAAGTAAAAATGGAGAGGTTTCTCTGAAGATAGAGTAAGGTAAAACATTTCTCTAAACACTGAAAGAACTAAACATATAGTTATGTTTCTGTTCTATTTTTTTCTGGTAATTGTGTTACGATAATTTATTTTTTAAATTAATTTGTTGCAAAATATAATTATGTTGAATGTTTTGCGTCCAACAATTTCGCTTATATGACATTTTGACCATTTATTCATAATCTGAAAAAAAAAGAAAGAATTCAAAGTTTTAACATTTATCACAGATGTAGACTTCGCAAAAATGACGAGATTGGTCATAAATTGTAACTATTAGAATTTTTGGAAGCCATCTTTATTTCGTGAGACATATTAATATTATGGAATGTTGTCAGAAGTGAGTAGCAAATTTGCAGGCTTTTATCAATAACTTTACATTGATCATTTAAATTATTTCAACAGTTATCAGTCTTGAAACATGAACTGCATGTGGAATATTAGATGGATAAGCTGTTTCACTGAAAATCTTCTTCTCCCCAAAGCTCATCCTATGATAAAAATTAATATAGAACATCATTCTATCTTCTAATGCAAGTCATTTTCCTCCCATTATGGAAAAGCAATTATAGCTTACAAAAATTCTACTACATTTCCAATAGAAATATATTTGAAAGTTGCATTGTATATTCTGGAAGTTTATCTACAAATGATTGACACAAATTGATTATATAAGCTCATGGTGTGCTATACCTATTTGATTTCATTAGATAAACTTATTTTCATGAATATTCTACTTCAAAATAAACATACTTGTAATTTTGTTCATCAGGGATTTGCAGAGTAAATTAATTTTTCATCTTTAGTATCAAAGCCTTATAAATATTATTTTCTATTGTATTGTGAGAAAAGCAATTTGCAAAACTTTTTTTTTTTTTGGAAATTGCTCTTCCTGCAAAATTTTTTTGTTTGACTATCTTCATTCAGTAAACTTCCCAATATGCATTATGGTATCAATTAGCAAATAACCTGAACTTATTGTATATCTAATATGTGCATCTTATTTGCTTATATACCTTATTATAAATGTTGGATAACACAACTAAAACCAGATACTTTTTTGTGATAAATATTGTCTTGTAAAATTAAACAAATTTATATCTTAAAAATATGATACACTGGATAGTAAAAGGATCGTACAAGTTTACTTTATGTGTTGAATTATTAAACTTTTCAAAATTGGAAACGATGTTATTAATTTATTTATTTTATGTTTAGGCAATATGTCTGGTAGCACCTCCAGTGCTAGTTCGCCTATGAGTGGAGTTGGTTCTGTTAGTCCTGTTACTAGTATGGCTTTAGGTTTAAACAATACATCGATTTCAAATATGGGAACATTCACAGGTGTTAATGGGTAAGCAATTTTATCTGAATAATATGTCTGATACATAATTTTGTGGTATATATAAATTAAGTCCCATTTATCTGCAAATTTATAAAAGTTGGAGCTTTAACAATTATAATTTTATTTAATATTGATATAATCTTTTTCTGTGTTTTGCTTTTTTATATTATGTCTTTTGTATAATAGATATAAAATGCAGGTCAGAAAATACAAAATAACTTCAAACATTACTTATTTTAATAGTTCAAATGTAAAGGCTTACTGCCTGAAAATTTGATAGAACTGTTCTGATCCTTTTAGTGTTTTTGTCATGCAAGTCTTCTTGATTACATTTTCAAGCTTTTGGCATAATTTTTATCGAAAATTAACCTTGAATTGCAAAAATTTTCAGTCGTTATTCATGTATATGTCTTGGTAAAGAATTCTTAGATAGAAAATTTGAGAATGAAAAAAGATAATTGTATTAACTTGTAGAAAAAATGAGTTTAATTATCAATGTGGGGTATTTTTAAAGTTACAACTCTTTTATACATATCAAAATTCATAATTTTTCAAACAGTTGTAAAATAATAATTAAGCAATAAATTTAAAGACTTCTCATAAATTCCAAATATAAACAACTATTAATTGTTTCAGATTTTTTTTTCTCTTCATAATTTGTATATGTTTTTATTGAGTCTGACTCATTGTAATGTGTTCTACTTGTGAATAGGGTTGAGGTTAAATCCGTCTGCAGTATTATTATAATCACTGTTTCAAAAACGAAACTCAGTGGCATTTGGGATGTTTAGTATCTTGTATGGAGCCAAATCAGACTTCTACCGACAGGTGCTCCGTCACAACAGAAGCTGCCCCTTTACCTCCATTCATGAGTAGACTACTCATTAGATTCCCACCCCACACTGATGATGAATCACAATATATATTGAATCAATGCATCTTTAATTTTTTCGGATGCATTTCTTGTGTAAAATTAAATATTCTTTAACAATGATAAGTTGCATTGGGTTACAGAAAATCAAGGTTTGAGTGATTCCAATTATAATATTTTATTGGTTGTAAATAAAATAAAAAATTACTTTTGCATTACAGCTGCATCCAAATTTATAATAAAATTATAAAACACTTGAACCTCTTTAATTAAAACACACACCCCTTTAACAGCATCATGGGGGGGGGGGATTCTGCAATAAGTTTATCTTTTATAAATGCATATAACCAAGTTAGAAGGGCCCCAATTATAATCCCATGAAAATTTTGGCATTAAAATATGCAGATTGCAATAATATATATTAAAATTTGAAATTTAACAACTATAATATTGTACTTGTTAATAAAAGGTACTACACAAAAAAAATTTGAGTTTTGTGAAAATTTTTAAAAGATGCATATTACAATTCATCAATATATAATAGTTTATTTTAAGAATTGTTTTTGTTGTTAAGAAGCTTCTGGTTTTGACTTAGTTTGCTGATACAAATAAATTCTTTTTTTTTTTTTAATTACATATATTGTGAAAAAAGAATCAAGAGTTCCTTACTAACCATAAACTAATTATTGTTAATTTGGAAGTTTATCAAGCTGTTTTCCAAATTGTGCTGGCTGATTCTAAAATCACAGGACAATCTTTGAGGGATTATATTTCTCACTAAAATAAATGCACACGCAAGCAAAAATTAAATATGAAAAAGAAAAATATATTGTTTACCTTCAAAAAATGCTCAAAATTAAAATCTCAAATGATAATATAAGCTTGGCAGTTGCAATAACTTGATTGGCTGGCAATGTTTGATAAAGGAAAATAGGTAGAGGACCAGTTATTAGACTTCAGATCAATTCCTTTTTATACCGGCTTATGAAGGCCCTTTATTATGGTTGCACAGGTATAAGAAATATTGTGTCACTATAATGGCAGTATCAAATTTGTATGATTGGTCATAATTTTGAGCATTTATCATATCATTGCTGTAAAAAAGCATTTTTAGGAAGTTGTAGTAAAAAAAAAAAATTCCTTTTGCATTTTTTCATGTGTTTGTTTCCTTTACACATTATTTATGCCTATGCATTTTTGTATTACTTTTTGTCTTTAGTGGGCTGTACCACTCCTCTGAATTTTCGCTGTGATTTTAGAATTATTGTATTATATATTGTGTGACGTTAAATGATTTAACTTTTATAAGTAATATTTCATCATCCCTCCTCTTGTTATTTTTGTATTTTTTTTAAAACATTTGATATATTGTAGTTATTTTTGCACACAGGATTGGAAACATGACAAATTTAGGAGCTAATGGATCTAACCTTGAGGCTCTTACCCAAGCTTATAGTGGTATTCAAGGAATTCAACCTTTTACAAGTGAGCCTTGCTACTACTCCCTCTGCTATACATACTACTATCCCCCACCCCTAAATAATTTTTAAAATAACCAAAACGTAGGATGAAGGTGTTGAGAAGAGCTTTTATAAAATTTTCTCGTTATTTTTGTAAATTTTGTTACGGCTGAATGTTTGTAAAATTTTATGTGTGAAATATTTTTTGAGTGAATAAAACATAATAATTAAAAAAATACATGATGGCTTATTCTCATTCCTAATTTCTGAAATAAAAAGCATTATTTAAATATAAAATGTTTTCATATAAAAAGTAATTTAAAAATAAATTTTAACTTTAAAATATGCAAAAAAGAAAAAAATTTTAACTTGTGCATTTAAGAAATAAATTTCTTGAAGTACTTTAATTTTTGTTCTTAGAATCACAAAAAGATTAATACTTTTTACAGTTTTTTTCTCTTGTCAGTATTTTATTTCATATTTTCCATATTAATTTTCTGTTTTAAATAAGTACTACTTTCTTACTTTTTATAAAAGTGTACTTGAAATGTCTTCGCATAATAATTGAAACTTTATATTGCAGCATATTTTTCTTTCTTGTGTATGTTATCTTTTTCTTTTATCTTGTGTATTATTTTTGTCCATACTTGTTTTCTGTTTATATGTCTATTCCTCTTTATTTACATTTTTACCTGTTATCATTGTTTATAAGTCTTTTTAGTCATTCAACATGTTTTTCAAAAGAGAATATAATGTATTAGCTTATTGACACAAAATATAAATCTACATTTTGCAATTGTAAGAAAAAAAAATTATTTATTAGTGTTAATATTCTGTAAGATAAGAATCATAAACATTTGCACTTATTGCATTTTTAGTTATTGCACTGATACTAACTTTGGATTAAAGTAACTGATGCTTAAATAAATAATTATATTGATAATAACACATAGTTAGATGATTGTAAAGTACATGGTTTACTAAATAAAAGTATATAGCTTTAAAAAAAAAAAAAATTACAGTTAACTGCAAAATACATCATAGATGTTAAAGACTGTTGTTTTTATATTAAGTTTCTATTTTGGTTGCTTGCAAGGTATGGAAAAAAAATTTTGGTACTAGAATTAAATTTAACATGGCAATATCATTTTTTGTATATAATTTTATGCATTTTTTTTCTTGGATAGGGTATGTTTATTGGGATGAAATTAAATGTTAAAAAGCTTATTTATTATTTAAAGGATATTTATTAAATTAAAATATCTGCTTTGATGCACATGATTAATACAATGATCAAATTTTAATTGTTTCTTTGCTTAAATAATTTCTTTCATTAATTTAAATCCTATTTAATCAAGATTATAGAAATATCTATTAAATAAAACATTTATTTACAGTCATATAAATGAATTTTAATCTATATTAGTAAAATTTAATGTAATCTTGTTATGAACTGAAACAAAAATAATCATCAATATGTACATAGAGGAATCATTATTAAAAAAAATAATTATAAATAGAATGAACATCAAGATAAATGTAATCAGAGCATAATAATGTTTAATATTTTGATATATTTGTATTATTTCAATTATAAAATTCCAACTTAATAGAAAATAAAATCTTGGATATTTTGATGTTATGAAAATGTATAAATTAAGTTGAGTACAATTTAAAAGTTTTAATCGAGAATACGTGGTCTGTCTCAAAGATAAAAAGCATAAAAATCAAAATGATAAATAAATTCTTTTTTACCTAATATGAAAACAATTATTTTAGTGGGGGGAAGACATAATTAAGTGCATTAGATACAAAACAAAATTTCTTATTCAATTTTAAGAAGAAATTATTATTAATCTAACATCTATAACACATTTAGGCAAAATTGAACCATTAACTTGAATACCCTGCAAACAACCAATGAAAAACACTTCTTGTGACATTTGAAAATTATTTTTTACTTACTATGTATTTTCTAATTTTTTTTTTTTTCTTTAGTAGTTTTCAAATTGTGTGTTTTATTTATAAGCCTAGTATTGCTTCCTATTTATTTTCGTTTTTTTATACACAAGTAGGATTAATGCATATTTTTTTAAAAAATGAGCAAATGCCAGTTTTGATTTGTTTTTTAATAAATATGTTGAAGATCATTACTTCTTAAATGTGCTATGATGAATTATAATTAATGTTAACAGAATTACTACATTTTAACAGAATTTTGCATTTCCTACATTCTTTTTTGTCTACAGATAAACTACAGCAGGGTTAAAATTCAACTGGAAAATGTATGACTTATGAATACATCTAAAAAAAAAAGCAACAAAATTGCAGCATGTCGATAAATTAAATATACATGTTCAAAGTTTTTGTTTAAAAAAAAAAAATCTATTACCAATTATTTTAATAATCTAGTATAATTCATTGAATGTAAAGATGTGAGATTTTTTTTATTATTCATTTTCCTTGCATTTACTCTTTGAAACTTTTATTTAAAATATTGCAGTTCAAGAAAAGAATATAATGAAATACATATAAATTGAAAAATAGCATTATGCTGGCTATATAAATAGAACATGATATCCTGCAAGTAACCATAGCTTATGTAGATTTTCTAATACTTAAAAAATAAATTATATTTTATGTACATTGCATTTCATGCTATAGCATTATATTTTAGATCATGCATTCTGAAAAAGCATCCAACTGCAATATTGATTTGAGTATTTAACAATTACAACAGCTGAAAAATAAAATACTGTTTTAATCTAAATCAGTAATTTTTGACTAGTAGTCAGTTTTAAGGAAAAGGTATTGATTCTCACTCCGCTTCCATTGATTTCTTTTTTAACAAATTATCTTATTTTATATACACTGTTTTGCCACAACCTTCATGTTGATATTCTTATAAAATACTTGACAATAAATAGTAACATTCATTTAATCACCAAATGGTGTAGCCTGGCTGTGGATATTCAGTGTCTGCATTATTTACAAATATCTCCAATTTAATTTATAAATATTAACTGCATCAGGATTTTTAAATTTAACTTTTAAAAGCTTCTAATTACTTTTAATTTTATTATATTCCTTAAGGGAATCTTTGATCTTTATCTCACTGACTAAAAAAAAGTTCCTGATCTGAGCTAAAACGTAATGGCTAATATGCTTGAATTATAATTCACTAATTTTTACATATAGTAATGGAATTATTAATGTTATATTGCTAGTTTAGGATAAATATAATATACAAAACATTTCTGTAAAAAAGAATTTGATAATTATCTCTTTATATTGAAAAATAATTATTTATTTTAATATAAAAAATTTAATTGATTAATTGAATATGAAAAGTTATTTATTCTTTTAAAAATAATATGTTTTTAACATTTATTATTACTTTTTATAAAAAAATTATAGTTTTGTAGTCAAAATTTTCTATTTACTTCCATTCATACATTATCAAAACATTTAAAAAACTGAATATACACTAAAGAGAGAAAACTTCAATATCTATATAATTTTGATGATTAATTACTAACTCAATTATTGTAAGTGTATTGTTTTCTATATATAGTGGATTTTTGTATTTAATGTAGAATTTTATTTTAAATGGTCTTAAACTATTTTATAATTAGAAGTATTGTTATTGAATAAAACTATAATTTTCTTTATTTTAACTTAAATATCAACTTGAACTTGTATTTATTTAAAATTATTTTATTTTACTCAATTATCTTCTTTTTTTTTAGTGAAAAATTGTAAATTTTGAATTATTTTTAAATATTTAAAATATTAGTAACAAATTTTTCTAATTGAATTTTTTGAAGAATTATACATTTAATAATTTATAAAAAAAAAAAAGATAAGATATCTTTAATTCCTATTTAATCAGTTCATGTGAAATCTGTTTATAGACAAAATATTTGAACATTTCAAAATGTTATTACTTATTTATTGGAAACTCAAAAAAAAAAATAATAATTAATGTATCATGCTAACGAATTATTAAACTCTTTAAAAACATTTTTCATTTAGTGTTCTTTTTTCTGGATAAAAAAAATACATTACAATTGATCTATAGTTGTCATTTAATCTGGTAATATAATGGTGACTGTGTAAAGATAACAGATCATTTTAGTTGGATATAATTCTTTGTAAATTATAACTGCAAGTTTTCATATGCAGCATATTGGTCTGCATTGTCATACTTATTTCATTTACATTGAATAGATCCGGAAGAAGAAGTAAGTTGTGGAATATTAATTATTTACTATTATTATACTTCAAAATCAAGTCTTTTCTTTCCATTTTTGTCTCCAAAAATTTATTTTTACCAACCTGCATGCTGATATTCTTTTATTATTTCATTTCTTTGGTTTTTTTTTTTTTTTTTTTTTTTTTTTTTTTTTTTTTTTT
>BPLQ01008890.1:80069-191797 GCA_021605075.1 Caerostris darwini
GACAAATTGTTTTTTCATCTTCATTTCCTGATCAGTAGGATTTGAAATCGAAGAAACAATTTGTCTTCAGTTATATTTATTTGCTTGCTTAAATCTTTTGTTCAAATGGCTGATTGTTAGCCACTTTTGTCCTCATTTCCATATTGATGTTCTTTTTTTATTATTTATATGTTGGCTTTAAAAAAAATGTTAAGAATTTGTATATGTTAAAGTACCATTTTAATTTAAATGGTTATAAGCCAACTAATTCTTTTTTCTATATTTCTCTCATTGACAAACTTGCTTTCCAATCATGTTCAGCATTTAATTGATTTATTGATAGTTGGTTTATAGGAGAGATCTATTTTCTAAATCCTGAAGAGCCAACAACATAAATAGATCACTTATTGGAAGAGTAAGATACAACATTGAGATGATCACTGAGGTGAGGTTTATCATACTGAATCTGTCACATTCATAAAATGTTTGAGAAACTGTTTTCATGTGTGTTCTTAATAAAGTAATTCTAGAAATTCAATTTATAGGCAAATTTGTATGCATTTCTCTTATCTTAATCTGCTGTTTTGAAACTTTTTTCCCTTGTTCTCTGTACATCTGTTTCCATTTATTAAATTGGGTTAGTAATTAAAAAATATATTAATTGAAAATACTTTTTATGTTTTATCAAATCATAGTGGACATTAAATGTGTTGTGATCAATTTCATTTTTAAATTCTAAAGTCCCGTCAAAAAAAATTTTTTTTTTTTTTAATATTGTAAATTTGTAAGAAAAATTTAGTTTCTTAATGTAAACTTTTGTTGTTATTATTATTAACATTTAAAATAGTTTAATCTTAAATCTTTTTTTTTTTTAAATGAAAATCTTAGAGTAAAAGTTTATTTTATGTAGTTAGAAATATTTTGTACCTTTTTTTCTATTCTTTTTGAAAAACATGTTTTGATTCATACAGAATGTGATTGCAATTTATTGTTTTATTTTTATGTAGTTATTTTAAATATGTTTTTTTTTTAATTATGTTATAATTAATTTCAATGAAATTTGATTTTTAGGTTCTTTCCCTTCTGTTGGTATTCAGCAACCTCAAAGTTCTCCTGGAAAACAACTGGAAGGTATATTACAGTGTACTTAATGTGTTTTTTCACTCTTGATTCCATTTTATTATAAAGTTTTGTATTTTAATTAAGGCTGTTTCTCTTTTGTACTAAATAAATTTTGTAAATTTCTAAAGCTTAAATAATTTATTTTTTAATTAGAACAAAAAATTTAGAAAGTTAATTCTTTATTAGCATGAATTATAATTTAATATTCTAATTTACATTTTTACTACATCTTTATTTTTTTTCTCTATTTTCATTTCAGTAAATGAAAAATGTTATGCATGTCATTGTAAAAGGGTTTAAATGGTTGTAAATGTTCATTTACATAAAGAGGAAGAGCAAAATATTTAAATTACAATTAGCGTATTTAATTTAATATGCTGGTATTTTTTGACTCAAAAATTTAGTTGCAGCGATGCCTTTAAAAAAAATTCTTCACTGTTCCAAAAGATGTTGTATGCATGCACTGGTATTTCTTCTCTTGAATAAGTTTTTTGATGTTGAACTATGGAATAATCTGTTCTATTTTTCTTCATATTTGTTTCATATTCATATCACTATGGCTTGAGCATAGCTGCCAACGTTTGCGTCTAGGTCATACAACGTATGGATTTAGGACACTCTGTGAAGTTTACAAATGATTGACAAGGTTGTATATTTTCCTGTAAAATGTGCTTTTCCAATTTTCTGAAAAAATAAAATCCATATCCAAGGCATGTATACTTATTACAAACAACAAATAAAGTGCCCTGTGGTGAGGAATTCTCATGCTGCTTCAATAATCAGTTCTAGCATCAGATATTGTGAGCATCTGTAAAGGGAAGTTTCCATTAACATTGAGGGATGATATATGTCAATTTAGTAATAGAGAGAAGATATTTACAGATTAATATGAAGGAAAGTGCTTTCATTTTGCCTTGTGTTTCATTGGTCTTCATGATATTGGTTACTCAATACTGAAAGAATGCTCTTTCCCTTTAGCATGTGGTTCCATCTTTCATATGAGTTGTTCGGGAAAACCAAATTTTTATTGTCTAGATGTCAGTAACATTGTTTGTGCATCTTTGAAGCAGACTTGTAAAAACATTGAGCAAAAATTTGAATACGAAATTAGCCATTTATGAACACTTAAACTCCAATAAAGGGTTGAAACATGTGAACTGCATATCTATTTAGACTTGTGGAGTAACTTAAGTGCAAGTGATTATATCACAATGTACTTCTTATTTTATTACTGAAATAGTGGCTTGAATTTTTGTGCCGTGTGTTATCTATTTCCTTATGTACCCAGCAAGTATATATTTCTTTTAAATCAATTTGTATCAGAATCTCATTAATTTTTAGATTGTTTTTAATATAAAGCACAATGTTGTTTGTGTTTATGAAATGATAAATTTTAGTGTTCTGAAATGTTTTTCAAACATTTAACTGTAGTCAAATGCAAATGATAGTTTTTTAAATTCTGCATCTAAATCAAAGGCCTTGGGGAAATATTACCACATATGATAGTAAGAACTTTTGTGGTCAAAAAGTTATGTATGAATTCGTATGTTTTAATTATGAGAGCCTTTTGTCATTGTTCCCCCAAAAAATTATTTTTTTATGTTATATTATGTATGTTAATATTATTAGAAAAGTACATTACTAAATCATTTATTTTATTTGCTAGCATTCTCATTAAATCAGAGCTTCAACTTTTAGCTTATGCAGCTTTTTACTTATCTGAAACTAAGCTTTCTGAACTGTGGTTTAAGAAATGGATATACTTAAGATTGTGATCATACGCTACAGTGTTCATGCCACTTGATTTAAATGTTTATTGATTATCATGGCTAAACAACAGTATACAAAGAAATATAGCACATAATGGTCAGTTTTAAAGATTTAAATAACCATGTTTTGATTTGCAATAGCAATATTAGCATTGTACATCTGGCAAAGATGATCGTCAACAGCACGTGCTTGACATATGGGAAGAACTCAAGTTCAATCATCACATAATGATCTGCTGTCATAACTTATTGAGCCTAATAACTAGAGTTAAAGCATTATTTACTATCTTTTTAGTGCATCAAAACTGTTCATTGTTCAAAACAGATCTACAGGACCACTTTTCAAACAAATATTTAAGTCAATATTACATTGAAATACAACTAAGTTATGACAAAGACTGCTTTTCGATGTTATTTGCAGAAAGGATTATACAAATATTTAAATATTAGTTTTAGTCACCTATTTGGACATGTTTAAAAACATTTTTGAATTGTTAAATACAGAATTTGAAAATTTTGGAATATGCTAGATAAAAAGTATAGCATTTTGTTAGCAATATATAGCAAATGTTAGCATGTATCTAACAAATTGGGAAATTCAAAGGTATAATAGAATTCATCAAAAAATGCAATTGCTATCTTCATTGATATAACACTTAAATGAATTTAAAATAAGTTTTATTTTCCATCAAAGAAACTAGACAATCTAGAAACGTCATAAAGTCACCTTAATGTTGGGATGTCTGAGAAAATGTAATCGTAATAAAAAGTGGATTTTGACATTTATCTTCTACTTTTCTGTATATACTGCATTGCATATTTTCATAAGACACTATTGTTGTACATTAAATATTTGTTGCTGTTGTAATTATGTTATGTTATTGTATTAATTTCAAGGTTATGAATACTTTTTTTCAAAGTCATATTTTATATCTGGGTATATTGTGTATCTTACAAGTGATAGAAATTTCATCTTGAATTATACCATATATTTTTTACTATTTTAGGGCCAGAAGGATCTAATCTATTTATATATCACTTGCCACAAGAGTTTACAGATTCTGACTTGGCACAGACATTTTCGCCTTTTGGAAATGTCATTTCTGCTAAAGTGTTCATTGACAAACAGACTAACCTGAGCAAATGCTTTGGTAAGTATAAGAATAAGAAAGAAATAATAAAAATAGCTATAATGTAGAACTCATTCATAAATGCAAAAAAAAAAAGTTTTTATATTGCATTCAATTTAAATTTCGAATTGATCAACATCAAGGTGGATGTAATGAATCATTATTTTTATCAGATATTTATTATTTTATTTCAAATAATTGTTATTAAAATGCTAAAATAAATATGCTACCTGAAGCTTCATTCTTCTATTATAAAATATGTTAAGAAAAAATTCCAAGGTACGGCACTGTCTTGACTTTTTTTTTTTTTTTGTAAAATTTCCCTGGTAAAATACTGAAAAGTTCTGTCATCCTTAAGGAAAGGTTGGTATGTACACTCGGGGCAAAAAAAGTCACACCCTTTAATAACTTCCATAAGTATCATTAAATCTTCACCTAAGCTATATTGTTGGAAATAGTTTGAAGGAAACTAACTTGTGGTGCAATGCAATTGATTAACAAAATTAAGCTAACTGAAAATTTTTCCATTACAGAATTCAATGTCTTTAAAGCTAACAACAGTAATTATGAAATTAGTATAACTTCATTAGTATAAGATAATATTTCGCAAAGAAATGATACATTTTGGAGTTATGATTCCAAAATTGACTTTCCAATGTAAAATAAAACTTTTATTATTTAATGAATGATATCTTGGGATCTCAATGTATATATATATTCCCATCATTTAAAAAACAAATTCTTCCAAAATTAAAATCATATTTTTAGTCAAATTTTTTGAAATATTTTTAAAAACATGAAATATTAAATACTATTATGAAAAAAAAATTATTATAACATACTAAAATTTTATGTAGTTTGTTTTTTAGTGTTGTCGATATTTAAGGTATACATTTTTTTGAAAACATTATGAATAGTTTACGATATATGAAAGAGTTAATTAGGGACCCATTTTCAAATTTAAAAAAAAAATTATTATACACCTATTTTTGCACAAATAAAATAATAGTGATGTCATGTGCACAAGTTTAGAAAATGGGAACTTATGAAAGAAATAATTTAATTAATTTGATTTTTATATTTTTAATCTTTTTAATTAAATTTGTTATGCATTTAACTAGATTTTCTCGTTTTAAACATGTTTATTATTATTTTTTTTAATTACATCCATATTTTTCTAAAATGGAAATTATTGTATTTGACTTCATGAAATATTAATGGATAAGACTTTAAAAAACACAAATCATTTTTAATGTGCATATTTATACTTCAGATAAAATTTTAAATAAAAAATTATTCATGCTTTTTGTTCAATCTGTTTTACATTATTTAGTATGTATTTGTTTTTTGTATGGTTTTGGTTCTTCAAGCAAGCAAGCATACATACTTACATGCATGTGTGTTATGCATATTTGTATATAATTGTCTAGCCATGTGATCTGTCATGTAGCTAATAAGCAGTAAAATTAGATTCTCATCTATTTATGGTGAGTGTTGCAATCATAAGCTTTCAGGAGCAAGAAAACTCAATGGCCATTGTCATGACTTCCATAACCATTTCTCATCACCTTTAAATTATCACCATAAGAAGTTGTACATTAACCAAGAAACCATTTTCATAATTTTTTTCTTAAATTTTGATTTAGTGGAACTTTAGAACCGCAAAGGGGGGGGGGGCGTAATAATAGATTTTTTAAGTTAGTCTATGAAATGTAAATAGACATTTTAATTTTTTTTTATTATTTTATATGCATGGTTTTTATAATTCATCCAGGTGTTTTATTTCAAATGAATGTGAAACCTTTTTATGAGAAATAACCAAATAAACCATTTTTTAAATTTAATTTCATGCTTATTGATGTTATAAAATATTACTATATGCATCTACAAAATTTTATATGCATTTTGTTGAATAAAAATTATTTTTATTTTTAATTCAAAAGAATTCCATCTTAAAATTTAGTTCTTCAAACAACTAACTAGCAACTTACTTTCATTTAGGAAATCATATAGCTAGAGTCATGCAATAGAAGAATAATTGAAACATTAAAAAGTAAAATAATAAGATATGTTTATTAGCTATGAAATGTAGTGGTTAGTATTTAAAAATGAAAAATATTTTTATTAAATAATATAGCATAATATTTTTGGAAGCTCTAAATAAAATTTTATGCTTAAATAATTTTATCAAAATTTCTAATGTATGTTCATGTTTTACAAAATTTTAAAATTCAATTTATAAATCATTAAAATTTATTTGTTTAATGAAGCATTAATAATGAATTCCTGTTAATTCTTCTATTCTCTTAATATTAAATTAAATGGATTCCATTGATCATTTCAATTCAAATTAAAGAATGCATTCCAATAAAATTTTTAATTAAATTATTTTATATTTCAAAAGTTTTTAGCTTCGAAAAAATGTTTTCATATTTAATTACTGTTCATATATTTAAAATATCATCTGTCATTTGATATAAAAAAAGTTTAGATTAATATTCAACAGAAAAACTTAATGAATTCAATTTGTTTAAGTAGATATAGTTTGCATGAAAAATTAATAATTTTTGTAAAAGGTAAAATATTCTCTCTAAAATGGATGGATAATTGATAGCTTCAATTTTTTTATTGAAAACTCTTCCAGTAAATGTCGATGAGTAACCATTAGAAAATAGTAAGATATTTTTTTAAAAAAATCATTATTGCAAGAGGAAAAGTCTTATTTATAAAATATTTGTACAATTTATTTTGAGAAAATAGTAAAAAAAAAATATTGATTTGTTATTAAAATAATGCATTAATAGAAAGTGAATCACTTATAAATTAACTTTAAATCAATTTTTTTATAACTATCATTAATTAATAATTACATGATAACTTGAAATATTACTTCGTTACTATAAAATTCTTTTATTTTAATCCAATTTTAACTATTGTTATTAATTCCTCTTAATGCAGTGTTAAAGTTATTTTAAATTGAAAATCTCCTTATCCTAACTATTAATCTTTCATTTAATCCCTTTCTAAAATGTTTTAAAAGTCATCTTTTAAACATGTTTTTATTAAATTGCAAGTATGCGAAAAATCCCTTCACTTTCATCATTTTATCAAAAATGACAGAAAATAAGCTTCCACCTTTCTTACTCCTTTCAAGTAGTATTTGATCAGAGTGCATAAATCTAAATAACCAAACCTTTAATAGAGTTGCTTTGAAATAAAACTCATTAGTTAATTTGGTAAAGCTAAAAAACAAATAACAATCTTCGAAGTTATTTATGTTGTTATTTATTGATATTATTTATGTTAGCTATTTGATGCCATTGGCTTAATTTATTTATTTTTTTTTTTTTTAATGCCTACCAAAAAAAAAAAAAAAAGTATTTTATTGTGCATTCTTATAAAACAATTTAAACAGTTATTGCTCACTTAATAGGAGGAGGATCATATTGTATTGACTCTAAATGTTATAATTGTTATTATTTAAATAAATGATAATTGTTGTTATTATTTATAAATATTTTTCATTAAAATGAAGCATGTTTTCTACCTACTTTAAAAAGTTACTGGAATTTTGACACAAAAATTGGGGAGTATATTGTTTATGACACACTGAATTGATTATGCTAAAATCTTTTCTGTAATGTAAAATTTTCGAGTTAGCGGTCAATTAACCATACTAATTAATTTTATTAATCAACTGCAACATACCATTGAAGTTAATTCCCTTCAAGCCATTTCCAATGATACCACTTATGTTAAGATTTAATAATAATCGCAAAAATTATTTATTTAAATCTGATGTAATTATTCTGATCTTTTTAATGTTTTGGGCAGGTTTTGTGAGCTATGATAACCCTAACAATGCCCAGAATGCCATCCAGTCAATGAATGGGTTTCAAATTGGGATGAAACGATTAAAAGTGCAACTGAAACGTTCAAAGGACGCCAGCAAGCCATACTGAATGTTGATCAATTTTCGAGCTTGCATGCAGATTTCCTACTGCAGATGTGTGTGTATATTCGAAGATTTTTATCCTGTCATTACTCTTTGTTTAAATATATGTTACAAAGTATATATTTCTGTTAAGATAGTATATTATTAATATTATCCTGAAGCATCCATGAAAAGGTTAAAAGCATACTCATACAGCATTTTTTTTTTTTTTTATTTGTGAATACTTTGTGGATATGTATTTCTGTTAATATTGTCGTACAACATCATATCAAAGTCAGTTTTAGCCTGTGAAGTGGAATTTGTACATTATGATTATTACTTTCTTTATATATGAATGAAATTATTATTAATGCATGTTTTTAAAGTCTTTAGATAAATATTGTTTTTCGTGCTGTGAATTTACTGTAAAGAAAAAAAATTTTTGTTTTTATAGTATTTTATAATGGTTGTGAAACAGCCACAATATATATATATAGATATATATGTATAAATATACACATATATATATATATATATATAGACATATTTTTAAATTGCTGAATGAAAATTTTTGCTTGGTTTTATTTTTTATTTTTTTCTTTGATAGGAGGAAGGAGGTTTTAAAACTGTATAATAAGATCTTGCATAATAATGTTGTGTTTTCAGTAGTGTTTATGGTTGTGAAACAAGTTATGTGGAAGCAGTATATCTGTAGTGTAGTTTTAAAAAGAGACTGATCCTCTAAAACAAATTAACTAAAGTGCCTCGTCTCTCTTGAAAGTTGCTTCCTTAAAACTACGACTATTTCTAGCATTTACGTGGAGAACACCAAACTTCGTTTTTGCCATTTCTCACTTGTTATTTCCTCCTCACACCTGCAAATCCAGAATATCTATCCTAATCATGGATGCTTTGAGGGCTGATTTATAGGTTCATTTATTATTGCATTTTGTTTCATAGTCTTGTAAATTTTTTTGTGAGTATATTAAAAAAAAATTTAATTTAGTATATGTATGTTGTATGGTATGTTTGGTTGCTTTGTTAATTTGTGTGCAGTATTATTTTATTTTTAATGTAGTCTCATTGGTAATGTTAATTTGTTTTTTAAATGCACCAAAGTGAGGTGTTGTTTGTTTCTTTTTTTGAAAAAGCATTTTTTCGGGAATTATTGGTATGTGTAAAAGAGACTTAGTTTTAGCACACATATATCATTGTTTTGTTTTTACTTGATATATATAAACAATTTGTATTCATAATCTCGTCCAATTGTACAGTTTCTAAAAAAATCGTGCAAAGTATATTAAAATTATTTAAAAAAAAAAAAAATAGGATTGACTGCTCACTCCTTAAATCCGACCAAGATGCGATCTCTCGGTATCAGATGTAATTTTAATCTGTGAGGAAGTTGTTGTGAACTGTCTCTCCTTTATCTGTGTAGAAATTATATATATATATATATATCATTTTTTGGAGAAAAAAAAAGTGGTTTATAGATATATCTTATTGTAACCCAGTATTATTATGAGACTGCTCTGCATGGGTCAGTGTTTTAAATAATATTTAAAAAAAAATTGTGGACTTATTCTAGTCCAAGTTTGTCATCTGGTTCGTATTTCCTGTAAAGGAACCAAAGAAATATAATTTGTAAAGCCTGTATTTACTAATATATCTGCCTTAATCTTGTTTGTCAAAAAAAAAAAAAAAAATTATGTACCAGACAAACGAAAAAAAAAACTTCTATATATATATATATGTGTGTGTGTATGTGTGTGCCGTGACAAAAACTTAATAAATAAATTGAAATTTGTCTATATGTAGTAATGTGGCTAAATGTCTTGTCATACAGCACATATTTTGCATGGAACCTATGCTCACTGTCTAAACTGTCCTTATCTGGTGTCTATGTCTGCTGCTTGTGCACGATTTGTGTGTAATTGTCTGTCCTGTGACTATTTGCATCAGAGCTCATATTTTACATCACTCTGTGATTCGTGATAACCGCTGCCCAACTACAAAACGTGGGTGCCAAACAATTATTTAAAAAAAATTGAAAAAACATATGTATTGAATTCTTAGCAAAAAACAAAATTAATGTAATATGATTGTATTGATATAAAGTGTGTTTATTTTTTTAAAATGTGCAAAATTTTATGTTATGAGGTTTTGTTTGTTTTCTTTTTTCAGTGCATTGTAGCTGTAGATTAAATTATTATTGAATTTTGTTTATAAAAGCATTTAAAATCTTTGTTTTGCTGTTTGTTGTTATGAAATTTTAACTGTTATGTCATAATAGTGTTGAAAAAAAAACGGGTTTGCATTACAGAATTTACTAATATTATTATTATGCTGTTGTGTGGCGTCACTGTCCACTATGTTTGTGACTTGTGGTCACATTTAAGTGCAAGTGAACACCTTTTGTACACAAATAGTATACTTTTTTAAAAATTCACTGAAATTCGTGATTTTTACTTAATGATTTGCTGTTCATTCTTTTACTTGATAGTAATTTGTTGTTGATTTTAAAAGATATATATATTTTGGTCATTTAAATAGCTCTGTGATAAATGAAAGGTGAAGTACTTACTCTTTGAATCTGAGTTTGAGATTTTTTTTAGTAAGTCAGTTTTTTGTCAGATTCGTGAGAACGGCTTTGATGAGCAGTCTTGCATAATTTATTTTTTTTTGTCTGGGTTGTAAAATTTATACAGATGTGTTTAATTTTTATTTTGCTTGTATTGGGTTTTTATTTTTGAAGAAATGGGCTTCATTGAAGCTGCAGAAGGAATGCTGTCCAATTGTGGCTTTTGAGAACATATCGTTAACAGTATCCAAATTGCTGCAGCTATTACCTATTAGACTATAGGGAAAATGAAATAAAATTTTGTTAACTAAAATTTTTATAATCTTTTGTTAAAAAAAATTATTTAACAAATTATGCTATGGAGTTTGGGAAATTTTCATTAATAAAATAAGTAGTTTCATCTTGTGTGTTTTTTACTGTACATTTTACATATTTTAAACATCTTTTATTAAAAACAATAAACAATGTTGTTGTTATTATTAAAGAACAATATTTCTCATCAAGGCAGTATTTTTAACAATTTTTGAAAAATAAACAGTTTTATTATGTGACATTTATTTCAAGTTTCTTAGTTTATTTAAAATAAAAATTATGTTAATAGCTTGAAATTGGGTAATCATAATTTAAAAACAAATAGTTATTTAAATACATACTTCTTTAATGATGTTCAATAATTTTCATTTATTTTTCAAATCAAGAATTGCAGTTATATTAACATTGCAGACTGAAGAAATTATTTTTATGTATGAATTAGTGCATGCCTCTTTATTGAATTCTTTCATTGTACGTCATCATCATATTAATACAAGTTCTTATAAGTTACTCATATAGTAGAATCTCAATCTATCCTTTTTAATAGTAAGAAAGGATGGATATTGGTCAATATCCATCTTTTCTTACTACTAAAAAGGATATCGATTAAGTGTTACTATCTCACAATGTCAATACTATACTATACTTGAGAAACAATTTTAATTGCGTGATTTACTATTTTAATTTTACATACTAGATGAAATTAAATTAAAATTGAGATGGCTATACTTGCTTATTTAAAATATTGTACAATTTATGTTCCAAGTTTTTAAAAACCAAACAATGATAAAATTATTATAAATAAAACTTTTCAATTTGTCAAGGTGTGCGAAACATTCAAATTCACATTAGGGGAACAGTTTTAAGCTGTTTTATACTTTATTGATATAGAAGTTAAACTGGAATCGTTAAATTAAAATAAATGATTGATGAAAGTTCTGCTGTATTCAAATTTTATAAAATAGTTATGTAATTTCAAAACAGAAAAAAATTAAAAGTTAAGAATTTTTTTTTTTTCTTTTAAAAGCTAAGATTCAGTAAATACTTTAGTAATTTTATATAAATTAAAAATCAAGAAATCTTAATTTTCTAAATTAAATTCTTAGTAAAATAAACTGTTTAATTTGGATTTCATGTTAATTTTTTTATGTAGTTAATTTCAATATTATAATTCAAAATTTTGTACTGTATATCTACTTCCCTACTAAAAATGAATAGGAAATATAATTTACTTTATTATTGTATTTTATTTTAAGTTAAAACATTTTTTTTATCATAAAATTTCCTTCAAAATTGCTAATTATATTACAATGAGAGAAATTATAGTTGCAAATAAACTTCTGTTTTAGAAATTTTTTGTGTAATCAGTATTTGAAGCATTTTCTAAAAAATTGTACAGAAAAAAAAAATGAACCTTTTATAATTTTTTGAACACATTCATGTGAAATGTTTTTTGTTCTAATGCAGCTGGCAAACAATTAGATAGCTTGGTCTTGGAGGCCTCAAGGCAAACGCTGCACAAACGTTACTCACTTTGTATTATCCAGGTTGCGCATGTAACTTGAAGATAAGCCACGGACTCGGAGTAACAATGCCCCCGCAACGCACTACGATCCTTACGATTTAAAGTGGATTTCGAACCACTACAAACATCCATGGCACCACTGGGACTCGAACCCGAAATCTGTGGTACCGAGCGCTAGCCTTCATGTGAAATGTTATTAGCATTTATTGTTTGTTGAAGATGAAATATGGAATTCCAAAATCAGCACTCATAAAATGTCCCTCAACAATTTTAGGACATTCAATTTTATCTTTGTGGGAAATCGATTAATTTAAAATTTCTAAATACAAATATTTTGAAAATTGGTTGGTTTTTTTTTAATCTACATTTCAAAAACCTAGTTGACTGAGCCTTTTGAAATCCTATTACTATAATGATTTAAAATATACTATTATCATTATTTAATTCCAAATTTTAATTATCTGTTGATTTTTTTTAGAATAAAATTTGTTGAAGAAATTGGAAACTAATAAGGCAAGAGCAATTTTTTTTCAGTATTAAATAATGTTCATGTGTATTCTTTCAGTTTTATTTATGTATACTATTTTCCCAAATACACTTTAAAAAAATATTTTTCTTGAATTTTTGTAAATGTTGAATAATTCCAGTGTAAAAAAATTTAAGAAAAATTGGAACATAAGGTTAGACAACAATAATTTTGAGTGTAGATGGAATTGTTTACCAATTGTCATATAAAAAGGCCCCTACAGGAATTTTTGAATGCCTACTTTAAGTTAAGGAATCTGATCCGTTATATATTTCGAAATGTTTCCCCATCACAAAAAAAATTAAACATTACGGTAAGATACCCGATATTGGTTAATGTGAGATTTTAAACTATATAAAAATTTCATCCATTCTGGAATTTTTTTAATATTTCTTGTATGTTCTTGTTCCAAATATGTTTACAATTTTTTAATTAATATTGCTACAAAAAAAGATACTTAAAATGTTTCTGTAAGATAATAATAGATAGCGCCTAAAAAACAAAATAAATAGCACGTAGATGACAATAAAACGGGAGTTTTTTTTATTTGTCAACTTATGAACTAAATAAATACTTGAAAGAAAGCGTTCTTCCTTTTAAGGGGACCATTAAGGAAACATAACATTTCAAGTAAAGCGAACATCGTACGGAGTGATTATTAAAAAGGAAAGGTAGGGCCCGTATACTGCGAGAATCTACACGTCAAAGATCCAGAGATAAAAGTTTTTGTTCATCTGCGCATGCGTCATCAATGATCTTGAAAAGTCCTTGAATCGACTTTCTATCGAAGTCCTTGAAAAATAACTTTGATAATTTTTTTCATATGTAACAAGTATTTACTAAGATAAATGAAATTAAATAAATAAAATCATACATTTAAAAATATTTGGTATTTTTAAATATTTTCTTCTATTATATTAAATTAGTAATTTATATTTTAGAATGAAATAAGCCTCCGTTGCTTAGAGTAGTTTTTGTTAACATAAATATTTTGTTTCAATCGATATATTCAATTAATCGATAATGCCACTTTATTTTAAAGCATTGTTTAATTTAATTTTCTTTATTTAATATATATAGATAATCTGTTAGAAAATTCTAATTGTAAACAAATAAATACATTTACATTGTTCAGGACAGAAATATTTAAGAATAAAAAAAAAAACTATTAAATATTGTATCATTTCAGCTATTTATGGATGTATTTTTGGTTAACAGAAAAAGTATTTTAACATAAAGATGTAGTGAAACTTGAGTTGAATAAAGGAATAAAATTATCGTAACTCCAATTATGGTATGTTTCTGTGTATAAGCCGATATTTTTTTTAAATTCCTTCTATTAGCTCACACTCTCCCTATATATATCTTGTTCAAATTTTAAATCGTTAATAAAATACTTTTTATTCATCCACTCACGCTCAAATATTTTTTTTTTTTGAACTTGTAGTGCATGACACTTGATGTTAATACAGTTTTTTCAAATATTAATTCATTAATTAAATTTAATTAATTGATTTTTTTTTTTTTTTTAGATTTAACTTGCATATATCTACCAATAGAGGGCACCAGATAAACTTAAAAAAATGAATGAAACTTATTCATAAAGGACTTTCTGCAGTATAGTGGGGGAAAAAAAGTAGGAATTAACTTAAATTTTTTTAATTTTTATATTACTTGCTCAGAATTTATTCTAAAGCTAAATTAAGAGGTTGGCTTATATACGGATCCGTTAATCTTGTTAAAAATGTAGGTGCTTTCCGATAGGCAGGCCAAGTGATAAATCGCTGAATAAAACATGTTTTTATAGCTCAACTTTGTGGGGGAAAAAAATGAATTTTTAACTTTCGTTTTATGAAAATGACTTATTTTATTTTTGAAATTGTTTATAATACCGATTTGTTGCGTTATTGCCAAGACAACAAATCTGATATTGGCGAAATTTGCGCTCAAATAGAAAAGTACCAAAACATACACCAATAATAATAGAATACTATAAATAATGAAAGTTAGAGGCCCTTTTTTTTTCCATTTCGGCTTAGAACTTTGTATAGAAATTAACTCACTCTTGGCTTATACTGAAATTAATCATTCGTCGTACAAAGATTGATTCATCCCTCTGATCCTTCTAATACATAGATCGGCTTAGAACTTTGTATAGAAATTAACTCACTCTTGGTTTATACTGAAATTAATCATTCATCGTACAAAGACTGATTTATCCCTCTGATCCTTCCAATACATAGATCGGCTTACATTCTTAATTATACGGTATTGCAAATATGAAATAATTTTATTAAATGGCTTATGCTACTTGTAACTTTTTTCGTAATTTTTGACTGAAATTGTTATTACAGTGCAGTCAATTTTCGGAAATATTAATTTATGTTGCTCTATTGCAACTGCAATTCAAAACAGTTTATATTTTTTAGTGTTACTATGAAGCTGTTGAGTGAACTTTTCCGAAATAACCGCATTATATCCAAATACACAACAGTAACAACCCTCCCCTTTTTTTTTAAGATTAGAAGAATTGAATCCCAAGTTGGTTATATTGAAATTTGCAATATTTAAAATTTGTATACCACCTAGTAAACAAAATATTATAACTTTTATTATAATCCACTTTAATAGGACCAGAATGAATTCCTGAATACAGATTTGTAAAAACAGCATGTGCTCTCTATAACTTGGCCTCAAATCACATACAAAAAGACAACATAAAATAGTAAATATGCATCAATGTCAAATGCAAATTTGGCGAAGGATGCCTTAATTCCATAATCACATACAAAAAGACAACTGAAAATAGTAAATATGCATCACGCATGTCAAATGCAAATTTGGCGAAGCATGCCTTAATTCCATAGAATCACAGCTAATTTTTAAAATTTGTAATTGTGCAAAATTAGACATTTTAGCTTCAAGTGAAATAATGAGTAAAATTACCATTATTTCAAATAAAAATTATGAATGTAAAATAATAACCAACTATTAATGGATGAAAGATTCAACTTTTTCAGTTGACATTAAAAATCCAACTTAAAGCTTCAAGGCAAACATCACGTCATGTTTTTAAATAGAAACAAATTAGGCAAAAAAAAATTCAAAAAGAAAACTTCTTATTTTTAATATTGCTTAAGACAAGACTGTTACAATGTATTCAAATAAAGTAAGAACTTAGAAATTTTCAAGAAATATGAAAATCAATTGCACCAAGCTACTTCACCAGATTATGGATGCCGACATTTTTTAATTTTCAATTTCTTAAATACAATGCAATCTACATCAAAACGAAAATATGTGTCTGTTTATCAGCCGACTAATTTCCCAATATGTTATTATTTTTCTTAAATTGAAAATAGTTTAAAACTCCAGAACGATTAATTTAAAAAAAAATTATTGAGCAGCTAATGTTGAAGATAAGGTTAATGAAAACCATAATGAAGTTTCTTCAAACAATTATATATTTAAATAATGTAAATTTAGGAAAGCTTTCAAATTTTACATGTATTTTTTTTACATGGCCGCAAAAATAAAAATCTCACGCTACAAAGTTATGTGTAGCATTAATATGGCCCTTAGTGATAAATGAATTTCACATGTTCAATATGTATAGAAAATTTCATTTATAATTAAAATAAATGTAATATACAATATAATCCTTTTAGTATTTGGTTCAATTATGGTAGTAGCAGCATAAGTGTTCCTCAAATATTTTTTATATAGGTACCTACAAAGTGTGTTTATAAATATAATACACAAACAAGCCATTTATAACCCATATTACCTTGCAATAATTACACATGAACTACAATTGGTACAATTTTAAAATGGAGCAATTTCGAAAAGTTCCTATAGTTTAAAAAAAATATACGAAGAAAACAAAATATTTTTTATTGTTTAAGTGTTTATTTTTTTAATAATAAAACTAAAAAGAGTTTTAACAGTAAAGAAATGTATATATATATTAACATATACTCGGAGTGTGTGCGATTAATTAAGAAAAATTTGCTCATAATATAATCTCTTAAATTACAAATTTTTCCATTAATACAAATGCTCAATTGTTATTATAATCTTAATTTTCATAAATTACCGTAAATATGGTCCAATAAGGTAAAATTATATGTCCAACTTTAAATTATTTTATTGTTTTCCATAGTTTTATTAATACATGTATACAGCTTGTTCAAGAAATAAAATTACTTATTTTAGTAATAATAACTTAGAACTTCAGGATACCTTTAACAGTATTAACCTAGAAGTCTTATTAAGGGGTATTATTCAAGATTAGAACTAATCAAATTTTCTTTTTTCTTACGAAAAGTAGTAGAAGTAATAAAATACGAAGTAGTAAAAACAATGCAAAAGAACAGAATACTTAATTTTTAATAATTTAATTTTTTTCCCCTTTAACATAAATTACAAAACAATGCATTTCAGCAAAAGTAAATTAACTTTTAACTTAGTTTTTCAACTGAAAGATTTTAATTCAATACTGCTAGTGATTGTTGCAAAAACGATCATCTGTATTACAAGGCCATTAAAATAGCATTCGTTACACATGAATTTTCATGCTTCTTTTTCAGTTTTATCAGAGAATTGGAAATAAGACATGTATGTTTGATGGAATGCATTTAAAAATGTAAAAAGCAAATCAAATAAATTATGAATTATCCTTATTCCATCAATTATTTTACTATACCACAGTCCAGATTAAGAAATCTTGAATTTACTAACAAAACGAAGCACAAAAAAATATTGTGCATTACAATGTTTTACTTGGTGACAGTGAAACTAATTGTGCAAGAAACTTTGAAAATTAAAGTCTCGATTCAAAAATAAGCTGTAAGAAAGCCCATGTTCTTAGCATTCATAAATATATTAGTAAAAACAAATTATTCTTATTTATAAATATTTTATTATTTTACATTACATTCTAGAAAAACTAATGCTTGTGGAAGATATCACATCTAAAACTTTTTGTATGTATAAAAATAATTTTCAATCCTTACAGAAACACTAATAAGTTAGATTTGTCTGAGGTAATACTTATTGCAAATGCCACTCGTGCATATAAGATAAGCACCTTGTCATTCTTAAATGAACACACAATATTCAAATTTTTACTAGTCTAATATTGAGAAAAAAAATAAGTAAACTAAGCAAGCCTCAATGTACTCAAAATTTTAAGTTGAAGAAAACCTGATAAACAGTATCAAAGTGTGCAATCCAAATTTCTCCACCAATAGATTTCAAGTGACAAGTAAATGCAAATAGTTCAGTTAAGATTTCAAAGTCTTTTTTTCCCAACATCAAATTACATAACTTAATATTCTTTTTTCCTTTGAAATCTTAATGAAACTGCTACAATAAAATTTGTATAACTCATTTGCTTTATCTTCTTAAAACATTTTATAATGTTAATAGATTTGATACTCACTTGATTATAATAATGCAACTCGTCCAAGAAGAATCCTTACCTTTTTTTTAATTTAAATTTTTCAATTACATATTTTTAAAGCATACCATACTATACAAGAAATTATCATATAAAACTATATGAATTTAATTTGCAAGTATAGCATGCTTTATACTTTTTTTTTTTGCAATAAGTATAGTGTACGTCTAAGTTATTCTTAAGATATAAGTTTATTAATTAAATTTTTAATCAATTAAGTGGAAAATGAGCTTAAAGAAAATTATTTAAAAAAAACCCTTAAGAATTATTTTTAGCGAGAATGTTTTCTGTTTGAAGTAATGATGAATTGTTATTTCATGCAAGAAAAGACTTACTGTGAAATGAAGACAGCATTTTCCAGTCTTAAGTACCCATTTTATTTCATCAAAAACAGGCAATTAAATTGAGATAGATACGTTTTAAGGAGGAAAAAAACACGGCAGAGAAAGTACATCATTGTCAAATTCTACAAAAAATAATATCATCCATACATATACTAAATTTGTTGCAGGCAAGGTATGATTAAACAGTAAAAATTTCACAATTCTCTTTATACCTTCATTTCATTTAAATGGATAAAATATGGCGGGTTATTTTCCATACCAGTAAGAATACTGCTTAAGCTCAAAATTAGAGCTGTTAAAGATTACAAATTTTTTATATAAAAAACCTGCAACAAAACTACAAGAGATCATTATTCTAAGAGAACAATTATCCATGCTTCTATATATTCATATTTTTTTAAACCACACAAATTTACACAGAGTAAAAAACAGAATGAATGAAAACTATGAGCAAGAAATGCATTTCTTCACTGATCCTTTCACACCTAAATAAATAAAAAATAATTATGATTCAGATACTTTGTCACTAATGAACCGGTTCAATTTAATAACCACATACACATTGAGAAGATGCAGTTCACTGTCTAAATATTAACAGGATCAAGATCCTGTACTTGTTAAACTGGGAGGTTTTGACAGAGAAAGTATTCACGGGAAAATAGGGTATAGTATAAATACATATAGCTAAGAAAATAGCCCAATGATAACTAATGATTTCCTAATATATTTAAAAAATAACAAAAGAGGAAAAAAAAACATTATAAATTACACCAGTTTTCATCACTTTAAAATAATATGATTTTTAGAAAAATGCATTACGAAAAATTTCAATACAAAATGTGCTGATTTTGTACAAGGCAATAAAAGTGAAAAAAATTGTGTTTACATAATGTTATGAATGGAAAATGAATTTTTCTGTTAATCTGCAGTTTACAGATTTTATGCATCGTCTTCTTCATCTTCCTCTGCTTCGTCCTCCCCACCATCTTCGTCTCCTTCCTCTTCATCAAAATCCTCCCCTTCACCTTCATTGCCTACATCTTCATCCTCATCTTTACTATCAATGTCATCTTCTTCCTCTTCCTCCTTGTGTTTAGAATCACCATTCGATTTCTCATCTGTAATTAATGAACGGTAAACAAAGAAAATTGAAACCTTTAAAAAAAGCTAATTTCAAATGAACAAATTAAATGTCAATTTCCAAAAAATAAATATTTGAAATTATTAGGAAAGAACTACAAAAAGGAAGGAAAATTGATGAAATTAAATAATTATTGAAAAATTCTATTCAGAAATTAATAATGTTTAGCAATCTTTTAACAGGAGAAATACAGCTAAATATTAGGTAGAATCATTATATGGATTTTTTTTTTTTAGGATAATTCAATATTTTTTTGATTTCTTAAAATACGGATTTTTATATTTTTTAAACTAAAAATTCAGAGGGATTAGCACATATGAACTATACTTTATACCAATAAACTTGATTTTACACAAAATACCTTATATGAATAAAAGAACCATTTTACACTAAGATATTTTGATTCAATTCAGCACCTACCTAAGTCACTAAGTAGTTAGCAATAAAAATGGTTATTATATTAAGATTGTCTTTAAACTCACCTTTATGATTACAATTCTAAGCAAAAAAAAAAAAAAAAAAAAAAAAAAAAGGGAGAAAAGAAATAGATGGGACCATTCTATTTATAAAAATAGAAATTCAAAGTATTAAACTTCATTCATACCACAGCGTGAAACATAGATCAATCACAAGTCTCATCATATGATGCTTGTGGTATCGATATCTTATGCCTTACTGCTGTGAATGTGGTTTTACATGTAAAAAGCCAGTAATATTTTTTAAAATGTAACAAAACAATAAAGCACTTATTTATAATAAATATTCAGATCTTAAATCATTATTATATATTTCATTTTTATTCTAGATAAGAGATGTTAAACTATATACGGATTTGTTTAAAATAATAAAGTTATCCTAAGCAAAGACACATTGAATAAATATAGAAAATAGAAAAAACATTTCTTGGTTATTTTTTCTGAAATAAATCTGAAAATATAAAATTTCTATTAAAAAAAAAAGAAAAAACTGCATAATATAAATAAAAAAAAAATTTAAGATTAATATTTAAAAATATGCATATTATTAAAATGATTTAAAAAGTGAGAATGTAACCAATTAATATTTTTACTTTAATTTAAAATACACTATAAAATCGGTAAAAAACATTAAAATACAGCAATTTTATCAAAACAGAATTATTTAACATAGATAATTACAGTATGCAAAATAAAATAAAACTAAGCTCCAATTTGTCAAATTAAAATTACACATATTATTTTCAACTTATTTTAAAAAAATATATTTTAGAACTTAATTAAAAATGTCATGTCTTATTTTACATAAACCACTTGTTTTAAATATTTTAATTGAACTTATAAATAGATCTAATGATTTATATAGGAGACAAAATTACACCAATATACATTACATCGTATCATATATGCCCAATTATAGCACACGAAAAATATTTGAAAGGCTAAAATAAGCTCACCAAACTTTCAGCAACTAACCTTTATCTGTCTGCAACGAAAAAGAAAAAAAAAATTATGACTTACACATCACTTTATATCAACTATTTTTTAATTCAATAAAGTTGTTAGAAAAATAATCGGTACTTTTCCTTTTGTGGGTACTTCACGATAGACATATATACAATGAGAAGCTACATTTGAATTGATTTGTGAATACTTGCACATATTTTGTATAAGACATATCACTTGTAGAAAAGTACCAATTATCTTAAAAACTATAGAATTTACTTACTTTTTGTAACTTCTGTTTAGATTCATCCTTCCCAGAATCATTTAACTGCAAAAAGAAAATTAATACTTTTAAATGAATTACTTTATAAATATATTTAGTAATCAAGTATCTATTAGAAAACTTTTCCTCATAAAACAACAGGTACTGACAGGGATAGCTTTAAAAGTTCTTAGTTCAGATAATGAAAAATACTTAAATTAGTCAGCTGTTGCATCAACATTGATTGGATTTAGTGATGTAATATTTACTCCACTAATAACACAGAAATTAATTAATCAAAATAAATTTAATCACAATAATTAAAAACTTCAAAAAATTATAATTAAGCACATCCCACTTTAGAAATAATTCTAACTTCTTTAAAATAAAATATTCATCCTCATGTTAGTTTCAGATTTAATATTTTCCTTCAAATTGCATTCAACAAGCACCAATTTTTAAATTGTCATGAATCCTGTTCAGTTGATGAGTTTCAAAATCTCACGACTTAATTTATTACAAAAGATATAGCAATTTTTAATTTACTATTTAACAATTTCCTAAGAATATTCAAATATATGTTAAGTTACTTATATTTTATTGATACATTTATGCTAATATTCTACACACAATTAATAATTAATGATAAAATTTTACTTAGTTATAAATAAGAAAAAAATAGGAAGGGAAGCACCATTACTGTTTGGTGAAGTAATATAAATTAACACTTTCTTTTTAATGTAAGCGAAATTAAAGAAACATTACAATAGTTAAAAATCACAAAAGTCACAAAATCACCTAAATCAACTGAGAAAATATTTATTTAAAATTAAACTGGCATGTTTAAAAAAAAAAAAAACGAACATGTAAGTTACAACATTTTCAGTATAGTACAAAAAAATGTTAAAACATATTTGTTATTTTAAACCACTTTCATACAAAAAAATTGTGAATTACTTAATTAAACAAATCGGATAATTCGTATGAAGATAACTCCGAAAGAAAAACAAAAATCATAAAATCTTCCCCGCGCTACTTTTGGCGCCAAAGGCAGAGGGTAAAATAGGGACGAGTATAACAATGAAATGAAAAAACAATGAAATTTCAAAAACAGCAATTTTACAAACATTTCATCAAAACTGCAATGATTTCCATGATTGTGATCACATCTTAAATTAAACAAAAAAAAATCTGAACAATCATAATACAAGTTCGTTAAATCAAAATAAATAAAAATAAAAGTAAAATCATAATTTTTTTTCTTTTACAAAGAAATAAGTTTTGATGCAAGAATTCTAAAGAATATAGTATCTTACTCAAAATGATTTAATAAACTTCAAAATTAAAAACGTAAGTCCAGTTTAATAAGTAATAAAAATAAATTACTATATTATTAAGTTACATTTATTAATCTAAATAATTCAAAAATAAAAAAAAATTACGATAATTTAACCTTCATAATAAATTAAGCTGGAATTGGTTGAAATCACAATTGCCGCTTAGTATAGAACTTTCGATTTATTCGGAAACTAGATATTGAGATGGTCCCTTACCTTTTAAAAAACGACGAGGAAGCCATATTTGTAGAACGACCTTTAACGCAAATATATATAAGCTTTCGCAAGATTAACCAAAAAATTAGACTTCATTTCACAAAAAAAAGTTACTCAGTAATGAAAATACTGAAATAACTTTTTAATTGGCGCATTAATTACTTTACTTTAATGAACACTAAAAACTTATTTATAACGTTTATCTCAAAAATAAAAATTTATTTTTAAACTTGAAAAAAAAACAAGAATAAGTTATAAAAATCTATTCTGATCATTGTTAATATCATAAGAAAATATAATTTATTTCAAATTTGTATCAAACATAACTTTTTAAAATCACAAAATGGTAACCGGTGATATGGCAAATTCTTTTATATTGTTAGAAATAATTATTTAATACATAACCTATTATTAATTTCAGTAGTGATAAAAATTAACTTATATTCATTAAAAGCTCATTAACAATTCAGAAATTTTTATCATTTGCTAATCAATAGTGGATTCCAGCAAAACCAATACTAATTCAAAGCATTACCGGGTACACTTACTTCTGATACCGGTCTTTTGAGTGATTCAGATTTATCTCCAGAACTCTTTTCTTTGTCGATGGAGTTCCTCTCGACTTCGGTTGCATTTCCTTGATTGCTCATTTTTGTTTAGAGAGAAAATAAACAAAGCGCAAAGGACTTAAAGCAGATTTTGAACTCAATGAAAATGGCGCGTGCAAAGTAACGTTGTTGAAGCAACACTCTCAGACAAAGGGTGAATACGTTGTCGCTGACCGAAATTTTTTTCGAAATTGCACACGTCAAATTTTGAAGTCGGAATCCTGAAAAAAATTCGTTAATTTAAGTAAAAATAAATAATCTCTATCGAGACATAAATAAAATTCAGAATATAAAAATTTTAATTACGTGATTTATGGAAGTTGAATAATTTGAACGCTATGCGTGCCGGTATCGAAACAATCACAGCGCCATCTAGGAAATTCGAATTTCGTGTTCTTCTTTTTCGTAAGTTCAAATGTAAATCGGAAAAATTTAAAAGATGCATAAAAAAATATGTTTTCGAACATGAAAATTAAAAAAATAAAAATAAAATTATATTTTTTATTTTCATCACTTGTTCAACAACATTACACAATCTTTACCGAACTTCGAAATGTAACACAAATTTATAAATTTACGATACACTTTGGTTTACGTTATAAAAAGCTTTATAATGGCAAATAAAATATTTTTAAGACATCATTTTGATTAATAATGTGTATTGTTATATTTGATATATTTTAAAAGCTAAAAAAACTATTTCTAAATTATGTATAAGTACCGTTTGGTCTAACAGAAATATACAACGTAACTTACTCTTACAGAACATGATCTAACGAACATTATTCTTGAAATGAGTTCTACAGAAACTAAATGAAACAAATTATATAAAAATTTGAAACTAAAAGTCGAATTTTTTGTACTTTTTACTTCCAATGATTAAGTATTTAGGTAACAAATTAAAATAATAGAGAGTTTTTGTATACCGTATGTTAGTTACCGTAGGACGTGCGTTAGCTTTTTCTCCCTAGCGCGCATGCTCAGTTTCCTATGAGAAAAAAAAAAAAAAAACTATGAGAAACTATGAGAAAAAGCTAACGGACGTCCTACGGTAACTAACGTACGGTATGCAAAAACTCTCTAATATTTAGTTACGTTTTCTTTAAAATGTTTTTAAAAAAACGAAACATTTATAACATAAGTTATAGATTTAAAAATATATATCACTTAGACTTACTCTTTTTGTTAGATGACTCTGAATTTTTTATTTGAATCAGATAATTTTATTAATTATAAGATGTAATTCAAAACGAATTCATCAGATATTCGACTGTAACAATATCCAACGTCACTGTATCCTCACTTTCCGTCTCTTTCCTTTTTAAAACATGAAAAAAATACTGCATGGAATAATATTTATATAATGTAAAGGTTCTTTACATTATATTTTCTAATGTAAAATATATAATGTAAAGGTTCAGTTATATAATTCCCATTTATGTGTATCAGTAGAATTATTGAAAAAGGTCATATCAAAACTGATCCACATAGAAAAAGAAATTATTGATTAAAGCATTGTTAACGTTCATTTCAAGCTTGTATATTTTCATTTCAACATTTCTTTATTAATACATTTAATTAAATAACTATATATGTGTGAAAAGTATTTCCCAGAATTTTTTCAAGAGTAAATTTTGGTATGCACAAAAAAAAAAAAAAAATAATAATAATAATAATAATAATTCCTGGACATTTAATTAACCGTAGTAGGAAAAAAAATCATCAAAAGGAATTCAAAAATTCTGATGAAAAAGGAAGAAGAATGTGGATATGTTGTTAGGATGCACTAGCGCGTCATAGCTAAATTTTAAGAAATAGCTAAATTTTTAAGAATAAAAATATTAGCAATGCCCAGAAAGGAAAGAATATTAATTAGTTAAATTAATTTAGAATGCAATACTATCATTAAAAGAAAGGAAAGGAAAGAGGGAAAATTTTCAAGGTCTGTTAATTTTTGCGAGTGTTAAGTAGGTTTCAATTTCTCGAATGGCCAAATTTCGATGATTATCCAGATTAATAGAGAAGGTAGAAGAGAGTTTCACCCAGTACTCTTTAAAAGGTAATATAATGATTGAAATTTTAATATTTACATTCCGCATGTACCAATTTTCGTTTTAATTTACCTTTGTCATATTTTGTTGAGCTTCAAGAATTTTCAATATTATAATTTTCAGCAGAGCCCAAACAGGGTAGGCAGTGGACGTAGCATGGAAGTCAATACATATAAACATTTTATTTTTTTTACTCGTATGGGAATATCTCGTAATAAAAGGGTATAGTATTCTAATATTTTTTTGCACTTTGCATAATAATTATAAATATAATACTATAATACTATATAATATAAAATATAATAATGACGATAGCATTCTTTCAATTTATTTTTATCCAAACATATAATCCAATGAAATTCACATACAAGTCAGTCAGTCAGTTTCAGGTTTACGGAGTTCCATGGCCTTATATGGGCCTAAACTCCTAGCTGAGAGTAAGTCACATGGTGATATAAAAAACATTAATAAACATCAAAGCAGTAAGTAACCTAGGTCTGTCCCAAATTACCAGATCAAAATAAAATAAAAGAGCAACGAGTAAATCAGAGAATTTCAATAATAGAAAACATAAATTAAGAAAAGAGAAATATAAAGTAAAAGTAAAGAAAATAATTAAAAAATAAAAGAAGAAAGCAAAAAATAAAAAAACACCACAGGATGGAGTTGCAGATGCTAGAAATGATGACTAAAGGAACAGGTCAGGGTGCTCCTGACAACTGTACCAGTTCGTCTAGGGTAATTGTAAGTTATATAAGACCGCCCTAGGGCGTTTAGCATTCTCCGGCAGAGAAAAATCATATCTCGGAAGATTACGAATTTCCTCATTCGGAATGTGTTCAAGATTTGCATAAAAATTTTTCGCAATCTTGAGCATATAATTTTGAATAGAAGGGAGGGCAAGACTATGACGAATGTCATCATTTCTATATTGACGAATTCACATACAAATCCACGTCGATTTCTTTTAGTAATATATAGTATTATCCTTTGGTATAATTTTTTGACTACATGTTTGAGTTTTTTTTTTTTTTTTTATTTTTTCTTTTAACATTAACGGTTAACGTACTCAGTTATGTGTACTACGAATAACTAACAGATAGATGGTGAGGGAAGGACTTTGCTTCCAGGAAAACTTTTAGGGATAACTGCCTAGCATATGCGTATTATATGGGAGAGAACCCAGGAAACCGCCATCAGGCAGCTTATCGACAAACTTCATATATTCTGGTAAATCCCCATCGAGTTTCCTTGTTTCAGCAAGCAGTGACTGCAGCGACCTGTGGATCGAACCTAAATTCTCCTCAAATTAGTTTCTCATGTTACCACGTGGATTCCTTTAAATCAAATTTTTATTATTTATTATTTTTTTATCAATTTGTCTGGATACTTTTTGTATTCAATCTTTCCTGCATTTCTGCTATAGGGGTTTTGGGTTTTCTCGAAATATCTGTTTAATGATATTACATTTTTCTTTTATGTATCCAACTTTGAGTTCCACCATTTTTTTTTTCCTTCCCCTTTTTTTCACTATTTTTACAAACATCCAGAAGTGTAATTAAAATTAATCTTAAAAATTTTAATTTTTGTACTTCTTCTTCACTGGCGCAACATGGTGGGCCAAGGCCGTCTGCCTACTGACAGATTTCGGGGCAGGAGATGTTGTCTTTCTAAGTAGTAGAGTTGTCAGCCCTACTCTCTACAGTCATATTAGACCGGGACCTACTGTTTAAAGTGGATTTCGAACCACTATAAACGGCACCACCGGGACTAGAACCCGAAACCGGTGGTAAGATTAATTTTAGCTATCTTAAAATGTTTTATTTTTGTACTATTGTCTATAATTAGTTTACGATGTTATAAATTTGTTTTCTTTTTGGTATATTGGACATTCTCTATCCCTAGCTCTATGATTAACTTTATTTTTGCAGGCCAAATTTGGTGTTTGACGACTTGCAGTTACATCATCCATTATCTTTATTGCAATTTACTTCCAAGTGGTCCTTTTCTCCGCAAATTTCGTCATAGAAGTATTTATAACACTGGCGTGATTTTAAGGACTCCTTATTATCAAGCCTACACCACCCCACATTTAGTTTTTCTTTTATACAAAATTTTTCTGATAGTTGTGCCGCAGCCGCCATTATTAAGTTTTTCCTCTAGTTTTCATTCTAATTTTGATTCATCGTTAACTTACTCATTTTGTTTCTTAATTTCATCTGTGATTTCTTCATTTTTTAAGATCTTCTTGAATCCAGCAAATAAAAATTTGTGTATCTCTCTCTCCCTCGGTTACTGGACTTTGAATTCCTCGCTAAAAATTGATTTTTAGATTTTATATATTCCTAAATCTTTTGAACACTTTCCTCTGAGTCCATTCCCACCTGAATTCCTCCTCTACTTATAGAAATAGCTTTCTTGATTCTTATGTTGAGTATATCGGGCCTGAATAGCCGAGTAGCTAGCGCTCTGGCTCTCAGTACCCCAGGTTTCGGGTGCGAATCCCGGCGGTGCCATGGATGTTTGTAGTGGTTCGGAATCCACTTTAAACCGTAGGTCCCGGTCCTAATAGGATTGTAGAGTGTTGCGGGGGCATTGTTATTCCGCGTCCGAGGCTTATCTTCAAGTTACACGAGCCTCCTGGGTAATGCAAAGCGAGTAACGTCTGTGCAGCGCTTGCCTTAAGACATCCAAGACCAAGCTGTCTAAGTGTTTGCCAGCTGCATTAGAACAAAAAAAAACAACAACAAAAAAATGTTGAGTATATTGAAGTCAATTTTATTTTCTAAAAATTCTCTAGTTTGAACTGATGGTTTTTTTCCAACTTGGGATAGATAGCTACCAACTGTTGGGTTGTCTACATTTCTAATTCTTTTAACCTCATGGGCGGCTTTAGTTGCATCTGAATAAGTTTATGTAGTTTATGCATTATTCCTTATTTCAGTTACTTATCCCAACAGGGCCGAAATCGCAAAATAGCTTTAATTTTACTAATTACGGGGCCTTACATCTAATATAGGATCTAACACTATTGCTAATTTTATCGTCTGGCCAGTGAAGGACATCACTGCCTCAAATTAATTGCAGTGAATTAATTCACTATTCTAGGATGTTGTTTTTTCTAATGCAGCTAGCAAAGACATAGACAGCTGTTTTTTATGTCATAAGCAAGGGCAGCACCGACGTTACTCGCTTAGCACTATCAAGGAGGTGTGTGTAGCTTGAAGATAAGCTACGTACGAGAAGTAACAATACCCCCCGCAATGTTCTGCGATCATGTTAGACAGGGACCTACGGTTTAAAGTGGATTCCGAAACACTACAAACATCTAAGGCACCTCCGGGACTCGAACCCGAAAATTGTGGTATTGAGTGCCAGACACTCAACTGCCACAGACATTAACTGCAAATACTTTTATGCGTGTTACCGTAAATAAGTTAACAGAAAAAAGTCATTTTCCTATCTGGTAAATTGTTCTTAAAAGATCATAAAAGAAAATCTCACCATCTTTGAACTCAGTCGGCTATTATTATTCCTTTATCAAAGTAGAAGAATTCCCGGGGTCAACAAATGGTTGTCGGAAAATTTAAATGTTGATTATATCTCGCATTAAAAATTTTAAATTTTAATATTTTTAATAGTTTTTAAATTATCACGCATTTTAAATTTTCAAGACCTTATCTAATATTATCGTATGGTACGATGGATTCTTCTGCGAATTGTAATTTTTACTGTTGGAAAAATTCTGGGAATCACTTTTCCCACATATATAGTTATTTAATTAAATGCATCCCAATAATGCATCAACATTTTTCTTCCTTTTCATTTTTTTAAATTAGAATTTTTTTAAAGTTTTTCATGATTTTTTCTTATTCATTTTTTGTCTTCTTTATCATAGACAACTTTAAATTATTTAATGGGTATAAATCGTTTTATATTCACTATTATAAAACTATTATTACGTCGCACATTTAATGGCGGGGAGGGGGAGGGGGGGAATTTGGGGTAATTAAATGACTGGAGTCTACTGAAATCCTTTTCCCTCCTAAAATTTGTAATAGCATTCATTCTATTACAAAGTTACCATTCCATTTAGTTTATTCCTTTTCTCACATTTAGCATATTTCGAATTAATAATGCGAGATATAATCAACATTTTAAATTTACAAGACATTATCGTATGATATGATACATTTTTTTTTTTTTTTACATTGTAATTTTTATTCTTTGAAAATAATTATTTATATATATATGTGTGTGCGTGCGTGTGTGTGTGCGTGTGTGTGTGTGTGTGTGTACGTGTGTGTGTGTGTGTGTGTGTGTGTGTGTGTGGTGTATATAGATATATATGTACAGTAGAACCTCTTTAAGTCGAAAACTTCCAATACTCGAAAAAATATTGTGTTCCTTCCCTTCAAGACCCAAAACCTCCATTACTCGAAATTTCAACCCTCTATATGTCGAAATAATTAGTCAATCCTCACAAGCCATTTTGGTATATATTTTCCCTCCGTAACTCGGGGAAAAAAAAAAAAAAAAAAAAAAAAAAAAAAAAATTGGACCTCTGTATCTCGAACATTAGTAATGTTTGATTTTACAACCTTTCCAACTCGATCATTTGAAATTACTTCGGAATTATTTTGATTTTTTATATGACTAAATACATAATATGTAGTACATAATACATACATTAGTACATAATGTATGTATTATGTATGTAAAATGTATATGTAGTACATAATACATTTTGATAGTACATAATATGACTTTTAAGTTGCAAATAAACATGTTTATTACCTCTGTAACTTGAATTTTTATTTATTTTCCCTAACTCAAAATAAGCCAGAAAGAATGTAAACCTCTACAAGTCGAATATTTCCTTACAAAATCTGCGTAAGTCGAAATTCTCCATAAGTCGAAAACTCTATAACTCGAATTATTTGGGTCTCCCTTGAAATTCGACTTACAGAGGTTCTACTGTATATATGTATATATCTATATATATCTTATTATAAAGCCTAAACTTCAACTAAATCTAAAGAAATTTGTAATAGCCATTTTTTTGTGTATACGGAAACGTATACGGATTGTGAAAATAGTGAAACCAATGCATAAGGTTTCTGATAATACTATCTGGGGTTTCTTTTTCCTGGTGCTGAATTACTTTATTTCCCCGTCATATTATGGTGTTATATAAAAAAAATAATTAATTCAAGGATGCATATACCATGGTCCACAGGCCATATACGGCGCACTGAAGCTTTACTTGCGACCCGCTTCGTTATATGTCCATTTTACATAAAAAAAATAAATGAATAATTTGTTTTCGATAGATTTTCAGATTTTGATAAGAAAAAAAAAAATATATATATATATACATGATAACGTGATTTAGCATCACTACAACCAAAAAGTAAGCTTTTATTTATTAAAAAATATTTTTTTAAAATTTATTCTATTTTATTGGTAGCTAGAGGATTAGATCATTCTAGTTATGTTAGTCAAGCATAGAATATTGGTCAAGAATTGAATTAGTCAAGAATTCAATATGTTATTCTAGAATATCTATTAATCTAGAATAGCTGCAGAAATTTTTTTGTTTCTCAGATATACATCGGCAAAAACAATTAGAATTGTGCCAAACAAAGTGGATGTGGTTGTTGCAAGATAAAACGTACTAGTTTGTTTGGATCAATACTTATTTGTGAACAAATGTTTTTATGTATGAGTATAAAAAAATATCGATCCATAAAAATCATTTGACATCACTTTTGAGGTCGGTTACTGCAAAAATCGAAGTGAATACTAAAGCACTTATTGAATTAAAGTAATATTCCTCATTTAGTTCTTTAATTGTTTTTATTTTTATTATTTATAAGAAAATGTAATATTTGTTTTTAAATAATTTTTAACGTTTTGTGTATATGCGGTCCCGCAATAATGACAATTTTGCGCATGCTTGCTTTTTTCTTTTTATATATTTTGTCTGCATGTGCCTACAATGTTTTAAATTGAATGAACCTACAGCTTATCTCAAAAACTATTTTTATAAAAAGTAGTTAGTAAAACACTAGGTATAACATGGCATTGTAGCTAATACAGTTTTTTCAAATATTAATTCAGTAATTAAATTTAATTAATTAATTTTAGTTCTTTTTTAGATTTATATTGCAAGTATCTAATAATAGATGGCGCCAAATATAAGAGGAAAATTTCAACTTTATTTGTAAAGGACTTTTCTGTAATACAGTGGGAAAAAAGTAGGAATTGACTTAAAAAATTTTTTTTTTTTTATATTACTTGTTTCTTTTGATCTTCTTAATTGGGTTTTGACATACTAACAATTATTAGTAATAAAATTTTTTGTGTTGTTTAAATTTTCCTTTTTTTAAATAAAAAGATTAATGTTTATTGGCTTTAAAATTATTTTTGGATTTTTAGCTTATTTTAGAAATATTGCCTTATGTACTTTCTACTTAAGTACCGTTAATATCGATGTCTTATAATTTTGTAATTTGACCAATTTGTTGAAAACTGTTGAAATTTATTCCAAAATTGTCCATTTGGCTTACTAAATTTTCTTAAAGTTGTATGAAAGTAATTAACGCTAAACTGAGTATTGTTTTATCATGCATTTATTTTGTAAATTTATCTAAAAAAACCTTTTTCTCAAAAATCTGACCCACTGCATGCATCCTTAGCACCGCCGGGATTCGAATCCGAAACCTGCGGCAATGAGCACCAGTCTCTCGGTCATCTATGTCTCCATTTCACCGAATAAAAAATTAAATGGAAGTATAATTAATGAAAATGCAAAATATAAATAAAATAATCAAGAATTGAAAGAGGAAAAAATAAATTACAGATAACAACATTTAATATGGGTGCGCAAAAGATCTACCTCCCCGTGGTACACCTGGTAACACTTTTTAGTGGCTAAAAGATCTGCAACTTGGCATTATTGTTAGATTAATGAGCTCTGTTTCAGCATGTTTTGTTGTATTATTTTGTTGTTGTTGTATGTTTTTTTTTTTTTTTTTTTTTTCGTTGTTCTTTTTTTTGCTGTAACTGTTCATAATCTGCCATTGGAAATTAAAAAAAAAACACTTAATATATACATATATATATTACACACGGATCAATTAACGTTGGAACATCAACGTCATAAATTGAGTAATACATCTATTAGTATTATGATAGCGCATTTCCTCATAGCAGTTTGGATTTATTTTTTACCTTGCGGTTTTAGCAGATTTCATGCTGATTATAGTTTCCCTTCTGATTAACTTTTTTTCTTTATGTTCTTTTCTTGGCAAAAGTTCTCTTTTTCAAATTTTCCACTCGCTTTCCTGAACTTTCGCTCAAGGAATGAATTAAATAAATAAGAGTTGGCAAAAGTGCATACCAGAAACAAAGCGTATAAAGAGGTGTTAACAAATCAGTGAGTGAATCATTACTGTAAGAACACACATAACACCAGTGAATCTTATTTTCCTCCTTCAAAGTACGTTTTCTAACTCTTATTGAGAAAAAAAAAATGGCGATTTAATATTGTTCTTGGCAGAATAATGCAAGTTTGATGAGATTTTATGTTCTGGGTAATGTGGATTAAAAAAAAAAAGGGAGTAGGAATAATTTATTTTTTACTGTCTCACGAACTACGTTCAGTCAAAAAGTATCATTAATTTATCGTAACGTTGTATAAGCTATTTATTATTTTAGTAGTATATTTTTCTTCTGAGTCTTTCTTTCTGATTAAATAAAAATGGAATTTTAGAAAACCGATTGAATGATATAAAACTATTTCATTAAAAATATTTTCGAAAAAGAAGTAAAAATTATAATACTCAGCTGATTAATTTTGTAAATATGGAGATGTACATTTAAAAATTTTAATATCAACTGTGTTAAATGATTATATAAGACTTAAAATATTTTATAAAAAAAATTCTGCTTTGATTAATAAAGAAGCATAACCAATATTGAAAATTATTATATTTATTGATTTTATATCAACGAAGGTGTTTCGATTTCTAGTATTAATAATATTGCTTAATATTAATAATATTTTTTAATATTAATATTAAAAAAACTCATTGCTTTTTATGAAAAAGTTCAGATTTTATTTTTCAAAATGCTGTTTTAAAAACTATTAAAGAATGTAGTTATTGATCCTGTAATTATTATTTATCGAAAAAAAAGAAAAAAACAGAAAAGCAATATACTATGCTTTTATTTACAATACGAAGTGTATTGTAATTAAATAGATTTGAAAAAGAAGAAGAGAGAGAGAGAGATAAGAAAAATTACAATTATTGTAATTTTACTTCTTTTTCGAAAATATTTTTAATGAAATAGTTCCATTTCATTCAATCAGTCTTGCTAAAATTCTATTTTTGTTTAATCTCTTTTAAGGAGAAAAATATACCGTTTAAAATAATAAATTGCTGATATAGCATTATGATACATTAACTATTTGACTGAATGAAGTTCGTGACACAGTCAAAAATAAATTACTCCTGCCCCCCCTTCTTTTTAAATCCATGTTATCCAAAATATAAAATCTTATCAAATTTGCATTATTCTGCCGAGAACAATATTAAATCGCCATTAAAAGGTATGACCTTAAAAAAATATAAGGTACTTACGTATTAACGGTACCTTGGCGACAGACTTGGCGGTTTTTAAGTGTCGCCAATCTAACAGCTACTAAGGTTACCAAACCAATAGAATAGATTTGTCCCACTTAAAAACCGCCAAATCTGTAGCTGCGGTTGGCGCGTGTGCTCTTTATTGGCGCAACTGTCGCCAAGGTACCGTTAATACGTAAGTACCAAATATAATTGATTGGACGTATTTCTTTTTAAAAATTGATATAACTATTAATTTTATTTTGATTCCAAAGAACGATTATAAAAAAAAAATTGCTTTTATTATTAAAAGATTAGACATTTAATTCCAATTAAATAATATTTCAGAAATAAAATCGTTCATTTTACTCACTAGACGAAGGTATAAAAGGTATAAAAATAAATCAACAAATGAAAAACTAACCCATAAAATAAACAAACAAAAAAATAAACAAAAGTAAAAACTTAAGCATCTGCTTGATATCTTTACGTTAAAAAAAAAAAAAAAAAATTGCTGTCGTATCATTCAGTATGCTGATTAATGATTGGATGTTAAGTAGATAAAGTGCCTAGTAACATGGAGTCTTTTTCAGAAATATTTTTCATACTCAAACACTTCGGCAACACGATATTAAAAAAACATCTTTATTATTTCTAAGGACTATGAGATAGATAATATCTTATCAATCAAATTTAGCACACTTTTTCATATTTAGTTTATTTTAAACTGTCTCACGAACTTCGTTCAGTCAAATAGCGTCGTTAATTTATCAAAACGTTATATCAGCTATTTATCTTATTAAACAGTATATTTTTCTCCTTAAAAGTGATTAAATAAAAGTAGAATTTTAGCAAAACTGATTGAATGCTAAGGAACTATTTTATTAAAGTATTTTATTATCCATTCTTTTTTATAAAATTAAATACTTTTTGTATTTCTATTGCCTTTTTTCCAAATATTATTATTTTTTTTTTTTTTTTGTGAATTAATGTTATTTATATTCGTAAATTAATTAATTTTATTTTTATTCATAATTAATTTTAAATAATTCTAGTATTATTTTGCATGTATATTTGTTATGTAGAGGAATAAAAAATGAAAATAGAATAATATTCATTAATATAATTTAATATTCTCTTCTCCATTTTCATCTATTTCTGCTTCTTTATTTCCTATTAAAAATAGCAAGTATTAAATTTATTTATACTTTATAGAATATGAAAAAAATTGAATATTTGTATTACGAAAATAAATCATTAAAAACTTCACATATTTCTTTCGAAAAGTTAACGTTTATGGGAGAATTAAAGCATGTGATTCTCAAATCAGGTCAATAAAATGAACTTCCAAGCCAATTAATGAAGTATTCAAATTTTCTAATATTGCGATTCATTATAAATCTGAAACTTCTAATCCTGTTTTAATTAATTAAATGTTAAGTTTTAATTAATTAAAAATTAAAATAATAAAATTTAAATATTTGTTACAAATAATCACAATTTAATATTTTGAACAGAAAAAAAACGTGAAAATTATTATAATTTTAATATCTTATAGATGAAGTTACCAATTTAATATATTGTTTATATATGATTATTTGATATATATCTAATTTAATAAGTCTATACTGAGGTAATAGTTCTATATGTATTAATAGTTCTTACTAGTATTAATAATTAATAGTTTAATAATATATATATCCTTACAGTTATAGTAATAATTTATGAATAACCCTAATTTAATCTTTTTGAACAGAAAAATTATTATTATTTTAATATCTTGTAGGTGAAGGTGCCGATTTAATATATTATTTATATATCATTATTAGATATATTTTATATCTAATGTATGAAGTTTATAATGAGGTCTCAGTTATATGTATTAATAGTTCTTATAACTTAGAATTAAATTAACTAAATATTAATTAAAGTCCATTTTTTTCTTGAATCCATTATATTTTTATTATTGGTTAAATAAAAACTGTAATTTTTAAGATACAATTAATATTTTATGGCTACATTAATATTTTATATTATATTAATGTTTTATATTAATAATGTTTAATTGCTAAGAAATAATATATATATCATATTAAAGATAGAGAAGATACAGATTAAATTATTATTATTTTTTTTATTTCACAACGTGTTTAATGAAGGCAGCAAATATTTATATATTTTAATATTAATATCTCATATATTGCTTTCTAAAGGGAAAAAAAACCACATTTACTTCTATAATATTCATAGTCTTCAAATATATTTCGAGTGAAAATCTATATTAAGTTGAGTGCTGCGCTCTGAAGCATTTCTCTCTCTTCCTGGAGCTCCAAATAAAGCTATAGTGAAAAAGTCAAAGTCGCGTACTCAACCTACACCCACTAGCAGCCTTTCGTTTATCTTCGCCTTCCGGAAAGGGAAGAATGTAAAAATAAAGACTGTCTTTCTACGAGGAATTCCTAGCAGAATTCTGCTAAAAAAATATCAAATTTCTATTCTTGCTTAGATAGCACATATGTTATAAAGAATTCCGATTAGAATGTTAAGAAGCAGACGTTTATTTATTACGGAGAGGAAATAAATGAATAGTTTAAAAAAACTAAAAAACACGCTTTTAGAGTTAATCGAATTAAAAAGTAAAAAATAATTATTAACATAAGAATAAAATGACTAACGAGAAAATGAATGTCACTGTTCTAAAAGCGTGAGGTGCTCGATATCAATCGTTATAATTTTTCACTAGTTTCATTCCGAAATGCAGAGTTAGTTTAAAAATGTCATACAAAGCACCCCACGCTTTTAGCACAGTGACATTCCTTTTCTCGTCAGTCATTTTATTCTTATGTTAATAATTATTTTATGTTAATAATTATTTTTTATTCATTTATTTTTACTTTTTAGTTTGATTAACTCTAAAAGCGTGTTTTTAGTTTTTAAACTATTCATTTATTTTTACTTTTTAGTTTGATTAACTCTAAAAGTGTGTTTTTTAGTTTTTTTAAACTATTCATTTATTTTTACTTTTTAGTTTGATTAACTCTAAAAGTGTGTTTTTTTTTAGTTTTTAAACTATTCATTTATTTTTTACTTTTTAGTTTGATTAACTCTAAAAGTGTGTTTTTAGTTTTTTTAAACTATTCATTTATTTTTTACTTTTTAGTTTGATTAACTCTAAAAGCGTGTTTTTTAGTTTTTTAAACTATTAATTTATTTTTTACTTTTTAGTTTGATTAACTCTAAAAGTGTGTTTTTTAGTTTTTTTAAACTATTCATTTATTTTTTTTTACTTTTTAGTTTGATTAACTCTAAAAGTGTGTTTTTAGTTTTTTTAAACTATTCATTTATTTTTTACTTTTTAGTTTGATTAACTCTAAAAGTGTGTTTTTAGTTTTTTTAAACTATTCATTTATTTTTTACTTTTAGTTTGATTAACTAAAAGCGTGTTTTTAGTTTTTAAACTATTCATTTATTTTTTACTTTTTAGTTTGATTTCTAAAAGCGTGTTTTTAGTTTTTTAAACTATTCATTTATTTTTACTTTTTAGTTTGATTAACTCTAAAAGCGTGTTTTTTAGTTTTTAAACTATTCATTTATTTTTACTTTTTAGTTTGATTAACTCTAAAAGTGTGTTTTTAGTTTTTTTAAACTATTCATTTTTTTTTACTTTTAGTTTGATTAACTCTAAAAGCGTGTTTTTTAGTTTTTAAACTATTCATTTATTTTTACTTTTTAGTTTGATTAACTCTAAAAAGTGTGTTTTTAGTTTTTTTAAACTATTCATTTATTTTTACTTTTTTAGTTTGATTAACTCTAAAAGTGTGTTTTTTAGTTTTTTTAAACTATTCATTTATTTTTACTTTTAGTTTGATTAACTCTAAAAGTGTGTTTTTAGTTTTTTTTTAAACTATTATTTATTTTTACTTTTTTAGTTTGATTAACTCTAAAAGTGTGTTTTTTTAGTTTTTTTAAACTATTCATTTATTTTTTACTTTTTAGTTTGATTAACTCTAAAAGCGTGTTTTTTAGTTTTTTTAAACTATTAATTTATTTTTTACTTTTTAGTTTGATTAACTCTAAAAGTGTGTTTTTTTAGTTTTTTTAAACTATTCATTTATTTTTTACTTTTTAGTTTGATTAACTCTAAAAGCATGTTTTGAGTGTTTTTTAACCATAATATTTAAATGAGGTCCCGGTACGGAGGAGTGGAACTATAGTTCTTACAATAATGTAATTGTGAGTAAAACAAAGGCTAAATGCGAATAGTCCAGTGTGCCACTGGCCCACGTAGGTTTGAATGTCTTTACTGAATACTTTCATTCTACATGGGTTAAATTGCTCTTCATAAGTTAAAATAAAATCTCTAATCCTGGCGATCCTAATCATAATGAGATAATAAACTTATCACACTATTTTATTGTCGTCGGTCCTTGATAAGTCTACAACGTTTAAATTAAATCTGATCGCTTAAAGTAAGGCAAAATCGAACCCAAAGAGTCAGTTACAAACAAACATTCAGGTGAAACTAATATAATAGCGTATTAAAAAGAATAAACTGTTTTCTTTCTGAAAGATGCCTGTAAATGTTTCTTTGCAGCTTAAATAGTGTATATGAGAAGAAACAGATCTCCAGGGGAAAAAGTCAGTTACATACATACAAACATACAGGTGAAGCTAATAAAAGCATATTAAAAAGAATATTAAAAAATGTTTTTCTAAATTCAAAAACTCGTTTGCGCACTCTAAAGTTGCCTTTACCCAAAAATGAAATAAATTGAATAAATGATTTCAAAAAACAAACCACTACGTGTATGAATTATGAGAAAGACAAAAAAAATTGTAACTTATTTAAAAAAAAAATTATTTTCCAATTTTTTGACAGAAAATGTGATTTTCATTTTTCATATAAAGTGCATGGTATCATTAAATCATACAACATTTTGAACGATCTTTCTGCAGTAGATTAATGATGATAATTATACGTGTCATAAGATTTAATGTTAAATGTCATAAGATTTATTTTTTCGAAAAATAACTTATTGATCTGAAATCGAATATTACGTGTCAGTTCTTTTAATAAAAGTATCAACATTAACTATGAAGCCACAGATAATAAATCTCTGTTTGCAAATTAGAATCATATATAAGTTCTGATGAGGAGGTTTACAAACTATTTAGACTGATAATCTGTCACAAAATTCCTTTGCTGTTAATGGACTGAATATAAATATTTCTGTTTTATTAAGTAACTAGCGGAACCGGCAATGCTGCGGTATGGATAAATTTGATATATATATGAATTAAATAAATACATTTGAAGTTCTATATCAATGCATTTATTCAATTAAAGGATACGAATTGAAATATACGTGAAAATAAAATTGCTTATTTTTTGTTTTATTTTTGATAATTTTTTTTCCGTTTTCGACTTGTTAAATTATTTGATTGCATATGGGAATCCAATTTTGTAATACTTCGTTCATTAATTTTTTGTATTCAATGTCACGGGATTTTTTTTTTTTTTTTTCCTTTAAACAGCAGTCGAAATGTGAAAAAATTAAATTTGCACTGAACACTATAAAAATAACAGCGCTACCTATCGGATTTTATTCAAAGCATTCTCTGAACATTCCTGGTTCTAATAAGAACAGTAGTTTTTGAATCTAAAGGTCCCACAGATACGAACATTGCCTTTTATTTTATTTTGTGATGAAAATGTTCATTAAAAGCATTAATCACAATTTTTTAAATAAACAAGATGAATGAAAAATGGACTCATAAGCATAGTTTTTTTTAATGAAAATTTTAATTTATATCAAATTGTAACCGTGCTTCCTCCTACGTACTTGCAAGAGTGCTCTGTGACGTTCCAGGGAAAATAGTCAGTAGGCCTTGAGACTCTCATCCGAGAGGAAGTACAGTGCAACCACGCGCTTCTGTTGATAAACGTTTAGTTTACAGTCTCTCATCCCGAGTAACGCAACTCTGCGTATCAGTTGGCTTACAGACTCTCACCCAGAGGGGAAGTATCTTTCGCGCATCCTGCACATAATAGAGTATCGGGTTTTCTGCTTAGAAGTGGAATCCTTCCACGAATCTATAATTATCTGTCTCTAAATGTGTTAAATATTGTATGTCTCTAATTGTATTTGTGTGATGTTTGTGCTTCAAGTATTTGAATCCAACCACACCCAGTCACAATCTGGTTGCCCAACCTGCACACTAAAAAAATAAATTAATCATTTATATTAATTATTAATATTCATATTATATCAATTTATCAATTGTTAAAAACTTACTTTTTAAATTGTTAAAGGTATTTTCAAAATTATTAGATCTAAAATTCAAAATATTATTTTCAAGTCTATCTTTTTTAATAAAATACATATATAATGTATTTTATTATGTATGTATTTGAATGTATGTATATGTATATTATATATATATATGTGTATTGTATATGTAAAAGTTGAATATTTGTACTTAGGATATTTCCACTTTTTAGATCTATCTTATATATAGATCTAAAAAGTACAGATATTCAATTTTTTAATTACTTTCATTTCTGGAAATTTTCTCTTTTAAGTTAAGTAATTTCTTTCCAATAATCTGGTATGTGAAAGAATGTCAATTATACAGAGTTAAATGAGTACGCATTTGTTGAAAGCAGATTTTGCCCATTACTTCTACAACATGACATATTTTATTATTATTATTGGACTCTAATATGGTGGAAATCAATGTCCCCGAAGACTCTATTCCAAAAGAGGATGGGGAGATAATCGGGAATAAAATTTCTGACAAAGATTCATTGTGATAAATCCCTGAATTCATGTGTCGCATTGGAGAAACAAAACACCACTAAGGCAGTTTATATGTTAGTGCGAGACATTCTATATTAGAGAGTTTTTGCATACTGTACGTTAGTTACCGTAGGACTTCCGTTAGCTTTTTCTCCCTAGCGCGCATGCTCATAGGAAACTGAGCATGCGCGATAGGGAGAAAAAGCTAACGGACGTCCTACGGTAACTAACGTACGGTATGCAAAAACTTATTATTAGCAACCAACTAATATTTGACTTCTTACTACATAAATAATCAAACATTTAAATACAACGAATAATCAATGGAATTGTCTGTTTTTAAGATTTTTATATAGTTACGATAGGAAATACAGCTTTTTGTTGAATGAAGAGCTAATAGAGAGTTTTTGCAAAACGTTTTTTTATCGTCCGATATTTTTTTCTTTCTAGCGCGCATGCTCGTAGGAAACATTGTACCTATTGCGCATGCGTATCAATACTGCACTACTGAACTATTCCTATGAGCATGCGCGCTAGGAAGAAAAATATCGGACGATAAAAAAACGTTATGCAAAAACTCTCTGTTGCTAAAATTGAAATCCGTTAATTATTATTTCCGATTTTTTTCACTGAATCTTTTTAAATTAATTAAGAAATATATATTAAGTCTAATATACTGTATATCGGTTTATAAGATGCTCCTACTTTTTAGATCTATTTATATATTTTTTAATACAGATTTCATGTTGCATTCCTTTTTTCATTTCTAGATGTTATTTCCTAACTAAATAACTCCTTGACACTACAAGTTCATGCTGGACCATGGCCATCTGTTTAATGGCAGATTTCGTAACATGAAATATTTTCTTTTCACGAGGTAAGATTGTAAAGCCATACAGTCATATTAAACCGAGACATACGATTTGAAATAGATTCCGAACTATTGCAAGTATCTATGACACTGCAGGAATTTGACCCGAAACTTATGGCACTGAGCGCCAGAGCTCTAATCATTCGGCCCTTCTGCGATTTTACCTCAAAGTTAACTATAAAATTAAACAATTAATTCAAATGAAACAATCCTACGGATATGGATACGAATGTACCACTTCCGGAGTACCTATGAGCCCAAATAAGCGTCCAAAACCTCCACATCTGTATTCATGGCTTGTACTATGCAAAGATTGTGTTTGCATCGAAAGGATATGCTTTAATATTGCCATAGTTTGTTTAAAAACTTTTCGTGTATTTAGATCTTAAATCTTTTATTCTTTAGAAAGTTGTGTTTGTTTGTTTGTGACTAATCCTCAATGTCCTGCAGTGCGGGACAGACATGCCATGAGTGATCTACTCATGGATGGAGGGAAAGGGGCAGCTTCTGTTGTGATGGAGCACCCGTAGGTGGAAGTTTGACTTTTGCTCCGTGACGCTCTTACAGTTATATGAGACCGGGGCCTACGGCTTAAGGTGGATTCCGAACCACTACAAACATCCATGGCACCACCGGGACGCGAACCCGAAACCTCCTAGGTACCGAGCGTTACTTTGATAAATGAAATTGTCTTCAGATTTTAGCCTCTGGAGAAATTCTTTCCGATTCTTGTTCTTCAAGTTGCATAATGTCTTGTATATTTTCTCTTTTTAAAATTTCTAGGTATATCTTACATTATAGATATCTGAAGTTTTGGCAATTTTTCCTATGACGATTTTTTTTTCTGTTCTGTGATCTCCTTCGGAATGCACAGGGGTAGTTTAGGATAAATGTTTCAATTTATATAGCTGGTTAGGTAGATTATACAGACGAATTTAAAGATTGTGACTTCTATTTTATTGGTGCTGTTTTATGTCTTGATATTCTTCTGGATGTTGTGTCTATAAATATTGCCTAATTTGTGGTTGTCATGGTGCGTAGGATTGAACACTTCTAGAAATAAAAACTTTAAAAAGTTATCAGTTTTAGGTCACCAAATCTGCGGATTATAATAAATCATAAATGTTTTATTGATCGGTATTGAGTGTTAAAAGAAATATGCATAAGGTAAAGCGATAAAATAAGATAAAACATGAAACTTATTGAATAATTCATCATTAAAGATTAAATTTATACTTTTAATTCTCCTGGCTCCATCTACTGATTAATTTATGAACTGAATAAATTTTAAACTGTTATAATTACGGAAAAAAAAAAAAAAAAATCTATATTGATTACTTACATTTTAAAAAAACAACTTGCTTGAAAAAGCCATTAGACTTTCCATGGCCAGATAAAATTCAAGACTTAAAATAAATAAAACACTTGTACTTTTACTTTCCATAATTTTGTATATATTTTAAAAAAATAAGTATCTTTTGATATTATTCAAACAACTTTAAATGTAATATTGAAACACAAACAAATAATCAAAATATATGCTTATTTTTCAGTTTTTTTGTCTGTAGTTTACAAATTATTTTCCATAGTTTTTTTATTAATTAATAGTATTAATTTCAAAATTATGGTGTCACTAACAATACATTTAAAATATTGAAACTGCTTGACTCGTGGCAACATGCGGGGCTGGTGAGCATTAGGCTGAGGATCAATCCGCTGGAGATTTTGTTGTAGGCACTATTTCAGAAAACGAAGAGAGTCGATGGCGTTTATGATATTCAGCATCTTGCATCGTGAGTCGAATTACCTGGTGGGAGTTGTCCGGGTTTTCTAGCATGCGATACTTAAATGCGGGGTAGTTCACCCTGAAAGAAAGTCCCTGCCCTCCTTCTTCAGAGACAAGTCAGACTTCTACCTACTAGTGCTCCATCACAGCAGTGGGTTCGCACACATGGGTTCATGGACTTGCTCTTAGATGTTGCTGTCGACCAAATGGGATAAGAAACCACAACAAAATATTAAGACTAATTAGACATTTTTAAAAATTATTTTACTTTTATGAGAAAATTAGTACAGAAAATTTAGTCACTAAAGTTATAGGTTCTCCCTTTTTATGCGACTAAAATGATATTCTATTTGGAATAGGGCTGACAACCTTACCCCGTAAAAAGAAAAAAATCTCCGGTCTGGAAATCAACCAGTAGGCAGACGGCCTTGGCCCACCATGGGGCTGTTGTGCCAATGAAGAAGAAAATGATATTCTAAATCTAAATTTGAAATGAAAAATGATAGACCGATAAATCTTTCCATCATAATCCAAAATCATGAGCAATAGCTCCCTGAGTTGTCTGCCCTTCTATTTTCGAAAGACGGCATATCTACCAATAATGCAGATGATGCCACATGATCATGCACATCATAGACGTGGTTTTTGTAATGTAATAAATACCATAGATTTATAAACAATTGAGTTACGTTAATAATATTTTATTTTACAACATTACTACATATCATTGTTTATAGTTATGTGTTAATTTCTATATAAAAATGGATTAATATTTTAAAATATAATTTTCTTGCATTGCGAGTATAACATAGAAAAAGCTCGGGAAATAAATAATGAAAGCAATTGTAAGTGGTCGGACACATGAGAAACTCTGCTCCCGAAAACATGAAAAGAATACCCATAATTTTATGGGTAATAAATCACAGTTATTATTATTTATTCATCAATTGGTATGGAAGTATTGAATGAATTTGAGAAAGTATGTGCATTACAATCTATTTTCTTTTGGAGTTAATCGTGTAATTTTATATATATATATATACCGTTATGTCTTCGCCCATCAGAATTTATGTTTGTATATTCAGCTGTTAGTGCAACAACTCTGGATTTGAAATAGTTTTCATTTGCATAGATTGTTTGAAAAAATTTCAGGTTAAAATCTCAGAATAGGGGCCGGTGGGATTTGGCGTCAAAATTCTTTCCGCCGAGTAACTGGTTGAAATTTTAAGTGAAGTGAATTTCAAAAAGTACAAGAAATATTTTGCGATATATATTTTTATATATTTTGCGATTTGGGCAATTTTGAATTCCCTTGGCTGTCCTCCCTAAGTGAAGACTAGTCAGGTTATAAAAGTGAACTAAACAACTTTCATTCAGTTTGTTACAACTCAAACATTACGTTAGTCTCGCTATCAAGTGTCCATTAACTTAATTGGCAGTATGAAAACTCGAAATTGCCAATACATTACAGCTAGAAGTGGGATCATCGCTTTTTAAAATCAACGTATTAAATTTTATTTTTTTCCCCATACAATGGACTTTTGTACAAAATATAATTATTTACTTTAAAATCATGCTTCATTTTGCATATGCTAATTCAATAAATAACGGTTTAATGTAGTTTTTTGAAATTTCACATTTTTTTTTTTATGTTCATTTATTCACAAATTACTCACAATAAACAGCTCATTGCATCATAACTTTTTTAAACTGGTTTGGTTTTAGTAAATATCCTTTTTTATGGATTTAAAATGGCGAAGTAAGGGGTATTCTATTGAATTTTATGCTATATGACAAATGAAATAAGGTTTTTTTTTTTTTTTTTTTTAATCAGGTACAGATATACAAGTTATTAAATTTGATATATCTGCTGTTATAGAATTCTTATTGACAAACATTTTTAGTTGGTGATTTTAACATGGCTTCAGTATTCTTCTTTACAGCTTTTCCTAGGGACTGCTTATAGCTTCATTCAGGATTTAATTTTTTGTTTCTGCATCTCTTTTGAAAACCTCTAAAAATCTTTAAACTTGCATATTTTAATTTTTCTTTCATTTCTGTTTTATATCTTTTATACTAGTTAATAAAAATTTATACAAATATTTTGTATAAATATATCTATACAAATACTAGAGAATATATTATGCTATAAAAACGGTAGTCTTATAGAGCTTAAAATTTCTTAGCTTTTTTTTTCTTTTAAATCAGCTAGTTACCCTCTATTTCTTTTGATCCGGCCCTGATGCATTAATTACAGTGAATTAACTTAAGACTTAGGGTGGGAATAAACATATGTTTTTCTAATTTTCACTAAGAAAACTACAGAGAAAGTTTTGTCTTTTTGATAGCATATATATGTACAAACAGCATTTCTGAAAGATGAAATACAATAAATAATAATTTTTGAAAAAGTCCGGCAAATGAAAATCTTGATACTTGTAGTTCAAGGCCCATCTTCACATCAAATTGTTACAGCATTCATTATATTATAAATGTTCATTATATAATATTATAATTCATTATATTATATATCTTATTATAAATATTTTTTCATATAATATAACCAATGCATTATAATATAAATAAATTTTCATTTATTGTTATAGTTTTATTCATTTAATAATTTGATACATCCCTTAATTTAAAAACAGAATTATGAGTAGAATTACCAAATTAGGAAAAGTTCAATATACCTAATTTAAATCATTAGCATGTATTGTTATATTTTCAAAATTATAACTAATGCAAAAATATATTAAAATTAAATGATAAGAATGGTATGATCAACTCTTTATTATTTAATTCGGTCCATCTCTTCGGACTACTTCTTCCTCTAAAACATTACTTTAAAAAAACTCTCACATTAAAAGGTGACTTATATTCAACTGATATATTTAATAGTGATTAAAGGCATGTATCAATACTCATTTTTCTAAAGGAAATACAAAACTCCATTTCCACGATTTTTTGCAACTATCTAATGCGATAATATTCACTAAGAATTAAAAAGATTTTAACACTTCTTTCTTTTTCCAGGTATTATGCAAAAGTTATTAATAATATTTTGATGTGTTTGAAAGACTTTTGATTTATTTTATAAATTAATTTGATTTGTCATCTGATTTCTTGTTGAAAAATGCCACCAATTAGTGAAAATTTTGTTTCATCACAATATTTTGTAGTTACATATCTACATAAAAAATTAATCATTACTTGCATACATTTTTCAGACACAGATTACATAATGAATTCATTTAATTAAAATCCTAATTTGCATCAATTTGATACTATCTCAAAATTATATTAGTATAGTTTTTGTTTAGAGCAAAAAACATTTTAAGACATATTTATGTTAGATAACATTCAATTCAATTAAAAAAAAAAATCTACATTTTGTATCATAAACACAATAATGCCTTTGATATTTATTTAAAAATCAAGTTTCGTTTCCTAGTAAAATTGTAACAAAAAAAAATAAGTAATTCATGATATTATTGAAATTTCATTTCCTAGTAAAACTGTAACAAAAAAATAAGTAATTGAATAATTTATAATATGTATATTTACAATATATTTGTTATTATATAAAGATGCACTAAAGATATATGTTTTATATGATTTTAATATCAACTAAAATTTTTTTATTATTTAAATCTTTGTAAAAGGTAACTGTAATCATAAATTGCAAAACACAAAAATTTAATTATTAAAAGATTAATATTTGATTAAAAATTAAGAAATACTGAATTAAAACAAGATATATAGAAATCTTGTATAATATAATGAAATTCACCATTAATAATATCTTGAATTAAGTTAAATTGATGTTTTTTTCTAATTTTTTTTAATGAAGCATAATTAATTTAATTTCAATTATAATCAAGTTGGGAAGTCAAAATATATTGTCAGCTTATTCTATAATGGAAATTAGAGTAACAAATATTGCTATATTTTATGTAGTTTATGATAAGCTATTATGGTGACATGAAATTAAACTAAACAATAACTGAATAAAAATTCAAATTTTATTTTACAATAGCTTTGTTGGGATTATACAGTAATGAAAAATGAATAATAAGTAAAAAAAAAAAAAAAAAAAAAAAAAAAAAAACCCTAATCTGTGAAAAGATTTTTGTTATTTATTCACATTTAATGTTGAATCGATATTCTTGATCACATCCCATGTAAGAATCACTCATGAAGTACAAAGTATAGGTATGTTCACCCGGACTTGGTGCAAGGAAATCAAGTTTAACTTTAGCTTTTTGCTGTAAATTAAGTCTCTTGATAGAAATAAGTGAATTACTTTTAGGATCTCCAATAACAACCCACCAACCTTCTTCACGTCTTTGAGGAAACAGTGGTGCAATAACTGGACCAGTGACTTCATCTTCTCTTTCCAGTTGTGCATTAACATTAACAGTTTCTCCACTTTTAATATTCTCTTTATTTTGGACTTCATAGCTGAGTTCAATGTTAGGATATCTGTTGCAGAATCTAGCAACATCAGCCATCTGTGCATCATTCAATTGCAACAACTTATTTCTGTCTTCATCTTCCAGTTCCATAACATCAAAAACAGTATCTACTCCATTATCTGTACATCTTTTTATTATTTCTGATGTAAAATGGGGAAGCTGTTTTAAATATGAGTCTTTGTTCCACATGGCTTGGGTAACCATCTGAGCCAATTCCATGGCTGCTAATGCTGGGGATAGCCAACCATCTGAACTGAGGACATCAACACATGCTTGAATTAGTCTGATGGCTTTGCTTAAGATTTCTTCGGTATCAGATTGTAATTCAGCAGACAGCTGCATGCGAGACAAGTGAGCTTGTAAAAGCAAATTAGTTTTAACATGTGGATCACTAAATTTTGGATTGGCTAATTTATGAGGCAATTTTGTAGACAACTGTTTCAAGAGATTGTCCTCCCGATGACGAATGGGAACACCTTCATACTCAGCAGCAGAACTAATAATTTCAAGCAAACCCCTAATTTTGGTTTTATTATTTAAAGACATGCTAAATAGCTCAATAGTGGTATAATTAATATAATAATATGCAGCAATCATTCCCAAATTCAATCTGGAAACATCCATTTCTTTTTCAATGCTTATACAACGAGATTGTTCTAAGTCACTCAATGTGTTTTCTACAAGTTCTGACAAATGATCAGATAAATGACGATGAGCAACACCTTGTAAATTGTAATAATTGGGATTTTGTGTCATTCGTCGATACAAAAATGTCCATGTAAGGTAATCAACTGCATCTTGTTTGTTTTCAATGGTCTTGGTGACAATTTCAGCATTAAAATGATCATGAAGACAATGATCTAAATGACTTTCAACTGGTAATGGTTCGTATAAAAACTTCATAAAAAAGTCTTTCTTGGAGCTTTGGCAGAGGAGGACACATTTTCCATCCTCATCAATGGTTGGCCTATTTGCTCTTCCTACCATTTGTAAAACGTCAGTTATAGAGTAGTCTTCATAAGTATGAATTTTACCATTGTAGAATTGTGTATCCATGATAACAACTAAATGTGCAGCAAGGGACAAACCCCAGCAGAGATTTCTTGACACAACAACAACCTGAATAGCCCCACTTTCGAAAAGCTGACTAATTATTTTACTATCCGTTGAATTCAATCCTTCATGTAAATAAGCTACTCCATTACTTATGGTTTCTTTTAAGGTTTTATCTACTATTCTATCAATAAATGGCTGAATATCTTCATCAGTACAATGAAGAAAGCGAGCAGGTTGAGCTTCTGAAGCACAATATGTTAGGATGTCAATGGCTGTCAAACGAGATTGCTTACGTGAAGGTACAAATACTATTACAGGTTTTCTAGGTGATAATCTGGTTATAGCTTGATAAACTGGTTTGCTCATAGCAAGCAGACGAGAAGCATTGTGAGTTATATTGAAGCCTTGAATATGCAATTCCAATTGGACAGGCCTGACATTTGGTGGAAAGTTGAATGTAGAATTTTGACTGCAACCAAGCCATTGTGCAACATCTTTTGCATTTGCTAAAGAAGAGCTCAAAGCCACAATTCTTAGTGGCTTATCAATTTGGGATGAGATATATCTCATTCTAGAACATATAATTTCAAGTATAGGGCCATCTTCCCCTCCAATCAATTGAAGCTCATCAACAATAAACAGATTGATATTATGAATATTTTTTCTCTGCTTCCATCTTCTTGAAAGAACATCCCATTTTTCTGGTGTACTAATAATTATATTACCTCTAGCTAATAGTTTTAAATCTGTTCCAGTTTCTCCTGTGAGAAGAACCACTTTTTTATTCATGACATTTCCGAATTTCACTGTCCAGTCAGCATAAATTATTTCAGCAAGTGGTTCTTTAGGGGTTACATAAACACAGCGAGCTTCGGGATTTTGTGAAAGAAGACGTAAAATGGCAAATTCAGCACAGATTGTTTTGCCACTACCAGTAGGAGCCCCAATAAAGACATTGTCATCACTGTTATATACAGAATTAAATACCTGAGTTTGAATTGGGTTAAAGTATGGAAATTTGTCTTTATAAAGTGATTCAAAAAAGGGATTTCGTAAAGCAGATACAGGTAGAGGTTGCAAATCTAAAAGTTCAGTTGGGGGTGGATATTTTTCTGGTAAGATAAGATGTCGGAAGGATATAGGCAATTGTGTTTCAGAACCTATCCACTGATCAGAAACAATACGGATAAAGTATTGGGGCGGGAGGGGCTCAAAGACAGGTACAAAGAACTTAACAATATGTTCATCTTGACAGAACTTGCTTTTAAGTAAGAAGTATTCATGGTGAAGAATGACTTCACTGTCAACATCTTCTACAAGAATCCAAAAAGCTTCAGAACTCCCATGCACTTTTTCATCCCACTGAAAATCTGGTGTTATGGTCAATTCAACTCTCAACGTTGCTCGAGTAACAGGCTGAATATGAGCTGACAGTTCTAACTTGGGAAATTGATGAACATATTTATGCACAGTTTTGCCTAATTTTGGCATCCTAAGAAGTTCACCAATTTCATTAGGGCCAAGATCATACAGCCGTTCCCAAGGAAAATTTTTCTTTTCTATTTTTTTGACAACTTCTTCAGGTATTTTCTTAAACTGACGCAAAGGCGACATTGATTGCCACATTCTTCGTTTAATCATTTTACACAAGCTGAGTGCTTTGTCAGTCAGCTGAGCCCAGCCTCTATGCAAGACAATTTCAAATATTGCTCGCATCAGACGATCAGCACTTTGGGTAATGTAAACCATATCAGCCATTAGCGCAAGTCCTTCAAGTTTTAACTGAGATATATATGCTTGCAATAAAACATTGACTTTAGCACTAGGTTCCTCAATACTTTCTTTAATTGGTATAGGGACACGTTCCATGAGCTTTTGCAACTCTAATTTTTCTTCCTCTCTTATATTCAAATTTTTAAACTCTCCAGATAAGGAAAACACTCTAAATAACTCAATCTCACTTAAGGTTTGTTTTAATAATTGCGTGTAGACAGTCATAGTTTCATATGTAATGTAATAGTGACTTGCAATTCTTCCACATTCAGTAACTTGAAAACCTCCAGCTTTTTTATCAAACTTTAATAAATTACTCTTGTCAAGAAGAGTAGCAGCAGTATATATTAAATCAGCACGGTGTTTTTCAAGAAGTTGATCATCAGAATTATCATGAATACCATAAAGACTTGGATTGCGTAGCATTCTAATGTATAAATATGTATATCCTAACCAGGTAACTGCTTCTTTTATATTCTGTATATTTCCTAAAACAATTTCAGCATTTAGCATATCAGGAAGTCTACTAATCATTTGACTTTCAATAGGCAGTTGCTGATTCAATAAGGACAGATAATACTGTAATTCACTGTGATTAGTAATTAAAATACCTTCACCTTTGGTATCATACTGAGGTCTACCAGCTCGGCCAAGCATCTGCAAGACATCTAAAGCTCCCAACTCTACCCATCGACCTTTCTCTGGATTATAAACTTGGGTTCCTTTAATAATTACAGTGTGTGCTGGTAAATTTACACCCCAAGCCAATGTAGCAGTAGATACAAGCACTTGTATGTGTCGATCTGCAAATAAATCTTCTACTAAAGTACGATCTACACGACTCATACCAGCATGATGAATGGCAAATCCATAGGGCAATAAATCTTTAAGTTCCAAATTTTTCACCTGATTTGCCTCTGTCTTCAAAACAGCAGTAGAAGCTGATCCATCACGAAGAAATTTTCCAAGGGTATCCTTATCTAAACACATATCTTTAATTTCTCGAGCAGTCTTGCCAGTTTCTTTCCTTGAGTGAACAAATATCAATACTTGATTTTTACCTGCTTGTTCTAGTACTTTTTCATATAAAATTTCTTTCATAAGCATAAAACGCTTTATAGGTTTCTTTTCAGTGATTCCAATGTATTGCTGTTCAAGTGGAACTGGTCGAAAGCTATTGTCAAAATAGAAGAGTCCTGCAGCTGGAGTTACTCGTAGAAGACTAGCAACATCTTCGTAGTTAGGAAGTGTAGCACTGAGTCCTACGAGTCTCACTTCATCTTGTGTCATTTCAATATTTCGAATAGTTCTTGCAACAAGTGCCTCTAAGACAGGTCCTCTTTCATCATGCAAAAGATGTATTTCATCAAATATCATCAATTTTACTAATTGAGTATAAGTTCTCTCACCACCTTTTCTAGTAACAATGTCCCATTTTTCAGGTGTGCAAACAATGACTTGGGTAGCATTTATTTGTTCTCTGGTAAGTTGATGATCACCAGTCAATTCAGAAACCTGAATGTTGTATGAACTCAAACGTTTGCTGAAATTTCCAACCATTTCCTGTACTAAGGAACGCATAGGGGCAACATAAACTATTTTGAATTCATCAGCATTAATTGTGCCATCAGAATTTATATGCTTGCCAATTTCTCGCATCATGCACAGCAGAGCAACATTAGTTTTACCAGCTCCAGTAGGAGCACACAACAACAGATTTTCATCAGTTTCTATTGCAGCTTTACTCAGTCGACTTTGTATACGATTCAAAGATTTGTAGCCATCAAAAGCTGGTTGAACATATTTAGGCAATTTTTCAATTGGCACTAAAGATTCATTGGAATCAAAAGGTTTGGGTTTTAATGCTGGAACATGAATTTCTTCATATCCACGCCTCTGCTTACGGAAAGAGCCATCTGGAAGTTGACAACGTTTATTTGCCATAAAATGACTTCCATGAGAGAAGGATAGATCTTCAAGATCCAAAACGCGACATTGCTGAAGTTGAGGTAGGCTTTCACCATCTATGTCCATGGCTTCAATATCTGCATCAACTCTCGCTTGGCGAACTTGTGCCCTGCGTTGTCGTTCTTCTTGTATTATATCTTCTTTATCAGTATTTTCAAGCTGTCTCAAAATTTTTTCTAATTCAGGATCATTTTGCATCTTTTCTTTCAATTTAGACTTTTCAGCTCCACTTTGTAAGGATGCCAATAAAGAGCAGTACAAAATCATCTGTCTGTGTTGGCGCAAAATTTTGATAAATTCAAATTGGTTGTAACCTAATAGTAACACCAACTGATTTTCAACATCACGATCATCGACTGCCGTTTTGAGAATTTCTAATACTTCTCCAGCTCTTGTTTGTGCAATAACAGGATCGTCATAAAATTTACTTAACTTTCTCTGCAACCAATATGCATCAATATCACGTGGGTGCAGTCCTTTACCACTTTTACCTAGAGAGTCTTGACCTGTAGTTAAGTTCGTTGCATGCAATGTACTGTCAATCATGGCTTCATCACCTTCATTTTCATCATTTGAATCTTCCTCTTTTACCTCTCCACACATATCTTCCTCTTCATCATCAGACTCTTCAAACTGCACATTCACACCATAAGTCTCATCAATATTATCTTCAGTTGTCTGAACTTTGTCATCAATTCCATAATCTGATATTTTTTTACACAAATTCACCAAGACAGCATACCTTTCTTGGGCTAAGGTTCCCAAAAGTCCTTCAGTTTCTCTTCTTCTGTCCCTTTCATCACGAATTTTTTCATTTTTTAGAACAGCAAGTACTTCATCTGCAGCTCCACATAGAATATCTCTTGGTTGATCACCCAAAGCTTCTTGAATGAAGCTCAGTAGTACTTCATATGTTTGTTTTGTTTCAGTAGTTTTAGGGCGATACAAAATACCAACCATATCTTCAATGCCTTCAGACAGCAATGTTTGTCCTTTAAGTTTCGAAAAGTCATATTTCGATTCATCACGCTTTATTCTTTTTGCTTTTTTTTCTTCAGCTTTAACCGGCTTGGTTCTTTGATACCGATCTCCCATACGAGACCCTTCCAACTTTCCGACAAGAGAAACAACTTCACCTGTGGCTTCATCTCTCGGACGTCTTTCTATTAAACGAGTATCAGCTTGTAAAACTAAATTAGAATTAGCTTTATATTCAAATTGCAATGATCGAGCAGCGGCGTCCGCCATTTTCTTTATTAAATGAAGCCTTGTGTTGATGTTTTGAACGCTGATAAGTTTAGTTGTTTCTAATGCTTGAATACATTCTACGAACCTACGAGCAAAACCTCAAGAGCAATACTTTAATGCAAGTAAATTTCTAAGTAATAATAATAATAATAATAATAATAAATAAATAAATAAAAAAAAACGCATGAAGGAATTAAAAGTTCATGAATCGAAATATCTATAAATCTATAAATACATATTAAAACATTACTGTTATTTCAATAAAATTGAAAATGTTAATTTAAAAATTTCTCCCATCCTCAATTTGTAAATCTAAGGTTAAATTAAGTAGTAAAAAATCCAATGTTTGATAATTTGTGTTATTTAAAAGTCAAGATCTCGAAAAAATTATTTTAAAATTTGTTCTAAAATAGCACTAAAATCAATTTCTTTATATGAAAAACATTATATTTGCTTATCGCGTATTCTCGAGAGAGCATAAACTATGGACGCGGAGTAACAATACCATGATCATGTTAGACCAGGACCTACGGTTTAAAGTGGATTCTGAAGCACTACAAACATACAAGGCACCGCCTGGACTCGAACCCGAAACCTGTGGTACCGAGCTCAGGGCGCTAGTCCCTCGCCCATCGAGCCAGAAAATAAAATATACTATAATATAAAAAAGTATACAAATGAGTATTCAAGACTCCAGGAGTAATTTTTTTAATCAGTCAATTAACGAATAATCATATTTATTTTAAAATGTGAATATCGCCAAATGTAACAATTCCACTTTTAATCTAAGATGGTTACCAGAATACTGCAATTTGTTTGGCGGCTGCTCTGGGAGTTTGCTCGCCAAGGTGTTGTCTAAAATTTTATCATTCATTTGCAATTTCGTTTGCAAAAAAAAAAAAAAAAAAAAAAAAAAAAAATAATAATAATAATAATAATTTTGGAAAAAAAATTATTTCACGAATGTTATTTAAGTACACATTAATCTTAATTATTTAGACTTCATAGAAGTTAATGATAATTCAAGCTCACACATTTCATTAACACAAACAATAACAAATTTTTATTTGCTTCGTTTTTTATTTTTTTATTTTTAGTGGTCTTTTTCATTTCATTATGTGTTACAACTGCAATTTTACTTATAATTGCTTATTTTTAAAATGTAATCAATAATTTTATTAACCATGGAAAACTTAATAAAAGACATTCATTTAAATTTGTCATTGCCTACTAATGTAGTAAAATCTTTTTTGGTTCGCGGAACTTATTTTTATTATCATTATAAATGTGATGGAACTAATGATGTGGTAAGTTGAACAGACCTTGGGAAAAAAACCCAATAATATTAAATAAATGCATATATGCCATGTAAACATATATTTTTTGCGTGAAATAAAAATTATAAAAAATATATATGTTTATGTGCTATAAATATATGCTTTCATATAATTTTCATTTCAAACAATTAATCTTAATTTATCACTTAATTGCATTAATAATGATGTAATATTTAAACAATTTTATTTTTCCAATAAATTTTATATTATAAATGTTAGATTTTAGCATCCTAACAAAATATTCAAGATTTTTTTGTACTAATTTATTTTGGAAATAGAAAAAAAAAAAAAAAATTAATAATTTTTAATTGAGTTAATTGCAAATAAATTTTTCTTATGTTTGTGTAAACAGCATTATAGAAAAACTGTATTTTAGAAAAAATTCTGTTTACTTCTATACTATCTGTGATATTAAAATGTTATATTTTTCTTATGAAAATTAAAATTAATATATATTTTTTAATAATATAGATGCTTTTTGTATGCAAATTATATTTTCTTAAAAAATCTCAAGGTTTTTTTATATTGTTAAAGTATTTATTATATCATTAATAAGTCTAGAAAAAAGTTATGTAAATCTGTTTTTCTTTAAATTAGGGTTGGGGTTGTGGATATAGGACTTTACAGACTATTTGTTCTTGGATAAAAGAACAATTAAACCATCAAAAACTAGACTCTATTCCTGAGGTAATTACATTAGTGTTTTCTTATTCTATTTATAATCAAACTTTTTAAAAATGCAATTTAAATTTTTGTAGGTGCCTTCTATAACTGAGCTTCAAAAAGCTCTTGTAGAAATTGGTGATAAGGAAAAGACATTCATTGGATCAAGACAATGGATAGGAAGTGTGGAAGTTGCATTTTGTCTGGATTTTTTTTATAAGGTATTTATAACTTGATAAATAATGTAAACAAACTTTTTAGATACTTTTGAAATAATTTTATTCATTTAGGTTTTTTTTTTTCTTCTTATAATAGATATATAATGTTACTTTTTTACATTAAGTAACTTTATATTTATTGTAACTTTATATATAATCTTTTAATTGAATTTCATAAATATTTGAAATATTAATATATTTTGTGAAGGAAAGGAAGTTTGACCTGATGTTAACATAATTATTATTTAAATGAAATGCTAAATTATTTTTTATATAAGAAAATTGAGACTATGTGCTTATTTGCCATTTGAAAATTTATTAATTAAAATTAAATTTTATTAAAAGACGTGAATTAATAATGTAAATAATTTTTGAATATATATATATATATAATATATAATTTTTCATATGCATAGATTTTTTTTTAATATTATATAGTGCATAAATTATAGACATTGGAAAAATTATATTGGTTCTTTACTTTGCCTTTGTTATGCCTCATTCTATTTCATGCTATCTTTTCCATATAATTTGTAAATAGTAAATTTTACTTCTTTGTTGTTGTATATTCTTTTTCATTTTTTACAGATTGAATGTAGAATATTACATTGTCGAAATATTTCTGAGTTGCAGAAACATTATAGTGACATTAAAGATCATTTTGTGCAATATGGAAGTCCAGTTATGATGGGTATATTGATGTTTGATTACTTTTTAACTGTATTTAAACAAGGGCGCAATTAATATTCCTATGTAAATTATGTAGTATATGCTAGTATATGTTTAAAATGTCATGTTTTATAAGGATATTTAAACAGAGAAATTGTGATCAGAAATAATGTCATCCTTTTATGTTCAAGTACAAATGTTGATAAACATCAATTTTTAATATAATAACTTTTTGTATCAAATTTATGAATGAGATTTTATTTATATGGTTTCTTTTTTGTTTTCGGGAAAAGGGAATATTTCATATAAATATTATATTTTTGATTTTTTTAGGTGGTGATAGAGATTGTTCTTCTAAAGGGATATTAGGAATTAGTGAAACAGAAGAGAGTATATTTCTATTGATATTGGTATTTTTTTTTTCTTTAACAGATTTTAATAGTATTCTGATATTTTAAATTTAAAATTTTTAAATTGTTCAATATACTTAATATTTTATATAATTAAAGAAATCATGATTTTTATATAGCTCACAATTCTTTTTATTATTATTAAATTTATGATAAAAAAACAAAAATTTGTGTGGCAGCTCTATTATAACATGTTAATTTTTCTATATTTTAAATTTATTTCATAAAATATTGTTACAACATAAGAAATAGAAAATATTACTAAGAGATTATTTTAGATATTAGATTTCTAATTTTTTGAAATTAATTATGAAATCCATATATTTCAAATAAATCACTTATTCAGATTTGTTGATGAAAAAAGTACTTTTCTTTATAATTATGATTAGATTTTTAAAAATTTTTTTATAAAATCTATATAGTAGAATGTTTACATCTTTCATTTAAATTATTATTAGCATTTTGTTATTTATGTTTTATGTAAATACTATATTCTTTAGGGAAAAGAAGAGAAGGGAGCATATTGGGACATTTTTCTAAACTATTATTTTTTCACTTAATTTTTTTTCAAGAGTTCTTTATTATTATTGCTTGTATATTATTAGTCATCTTACCAGTCTTTTTTAAGAACTCTGCCAAAACTTTGAAAAACAAAAGTAATTTAGTTACAACTCATGTAAAAATTCTCTATTTAGATATAACAGAATTTCTGCTAAAAATTAAATAGCGGGAAATCATTGCATTGCACTTTATCCACTAATTGGTTAGATGTCTTGTGTTTTTGCTATGTATCCATGTTGTAATACAACTCTAATTCAATATCATTATCCATATTAAGATTCACACTTCTCTCAGATAAATTATTATATTTTTATATGAAAAAAAAATATATATAAGAATAAAGTAACATATGATTTTTAATATATAAAGCTATATCATATCTACTCTATTTGTTATACAACTGCTATATTTGCTACATTTATTATACTTTTATTAGAAGGCATTCAGTATATATTGTGATTGTCCCAATGTTCTTCATACATTAAAGTCCCAATCAGCTCATTTTCTAAACAAATGCAAAAACAAGTTCGGAAATGTAACTTAAATTGTGTATAAAAACATATCTATTTTTCTCAAAACTAATTACCTTTTCTCCATTAAATGAAAGTGGCCTGATGACCAATTGGCTAACACACTGGCCTTTGGTACCACAGGCTTCAGGTTTATATCCTATTGGTGACATTGATTGTTTCTTAGTGGTTGGAATGCACATTAAACTATAGGCACCTGTCTTTAGCCCATAGTGGGCAAAAAAAAATGACCATAGAGCAACAAACCAAACCATTAAATGAAATTTCTACGTAATAAGATAGAAATATAATAGAAATAAGAAAAATTACTTTATTTAATAAAGTCAACTTATCTCTTTTATGAACAGTAATCTTAATGAACTCTATTAGAAGTTAAAGTGGACATCTACATACATCTAATGTGACTTTATACTACATTTATTTTGCAATATTTCAGAAATTATAATCTGTCCTAATGGTGTCCCTTCTTCCCCTATATATATTTTACTCATATTATTCTTAATATTAGTGTCTTTTCGACAATTAATTACTTTTAATTTTTTCCATCTGATTTGTAATGCTATTAAAGTTACTTTAATAAAATTTAGAATTTTCCCCTAATGTTTTTTGGACATAAACAATTTTTTTTTTTTGACAAGTAGTATTTTTAATCTAGTTATTATAAATATTTCATTAGTTTAAAATAATTATAACAGGAGAAAAAATTCTAACAAATTTTGATGCCATTTTGCAATGTCTTCATTTTAAAATATTGAAATCAATATTTTCTTTATTTGATAATTCATCAGAAAATATATAATGCAGATTCATTTACAATCAATTCATTATCAATATTTAATAATAAAAATAAATTTTATTTTTGTAACTTTCCCAATTTCAAAAATATTGTCAATTAATTAAAAGATTTTAACTTACTGAATTATTAATATACTTGAATTAAGATTTATATACTACTATTTAACTACTAGTTTGATTACTAAACTATACATGTGTGGTGATCTTTATTTTGTGTTATTTTTCTGTTAAATAAAATTTTTTTACATATTAAATGTTGCTTCATATCAGTTTTATTTCACAAATAAAAACAATGCATATCTACAAGTAGAAATATAAAAGTTCCCTAGACGTGATTAATAATAACACTATCTTTATCTTGCAATTTAATGTTAAGTATTTATAAACAAAATATTATCATTAATTGTGTTATACAATTATTGTAACCACCGAAAAAAATAATAGTATATGTTTTTGAAAATTTTCATAAGTTTTTTGAATACTTAGTTTTAATGGGTTATTTCAATATAATCTTAATGTTCCTTTTTTGTCACGATAATGTAATGTTAAAAGTATTTACAATTGTAAGATTATTTATTATTTAAATACTTTATTTACTAATATTTTATAATAGAGCAAACAAATTTTAAACAATAATAAAAAGATGAAAACTTGTTATATTTATTTAATCAATAATTTTTTTTTTTTTTAAATACAAACATATTTACAATGCTTAAAATTTTATTATTTTGAAGAATAACACTTATACCTTGAATTTGAAAGGTATCAAATTGATTCTGAAATTTTTATATTAATAAACAATTAAAATTTTTCCAAAATAATTATATTTTATAATTTATTGTTTTTTAAAATAAAAAAAATAAGAAGAATTGTACTTTTTCTTCCCTTAAAAAGGAAAAAATCGATAAAATAATTTCAGTTCTTCTAATTAAATAATAGATGGAAAAAAATTACACAGTTTAAATTTTGTATTTAAAAAAAAATTGAAAATAATTCCTGGCACCTAGTGTATTATAACTTTGATAAACTAAGAATTTCATATTAATGTTAATTATTCTGAGTAGTTAAAGAAAAATTAGATGAATTTTTTAAATAGTAAAGCTTATATAAAATATTGGTTAAATTGTTTTTTATATTTAGAATAATAAAAGAAGTATATTTAAATTTACTTTTTTGGTTGATTTCACATAAATTATTTTGCTATCCAATTTTAACTGCAAAACATTCTGGCTGTTACTCAAAACTATAAAATAATCTAGTATTAATGATTGTTAAATCAAATTTTGAGTTTTAAAATTAGCTTTTTATTTTTTTTAAATGTATCACATTTTATACACATAGTTTGAAATATTTTATTTAGCTGTAAATATATATAAATTTTAGAATAGTAGTATTTTTTTCACTTTTAAGAAATCTTTGATTTTTATAGGATCCTCATTTTACTGGACATCCTAAGTCTCCAGAAAAGCTACAAAATGATGGTTGGATAAAATGGCAAAATATAAATGAGTTGCATCAAAGTTCTTTTTATAATTTATGTTTTCCATTAATAAAAGCTGTTAATTAAGCATAGTTTTTTTAATGCAGGATTCAGTTTCAGAAATTAATAACATAGAAAAAAAAATGCCGAAGGTTTTAGAGGAATAGTGATCATATATATAAAATTTTAGATTGAGTAAAGAATTCTGCTGTAATTAGAATTTTCAAAGAGTTTTAAAATTGCTTTTTCATTTAAAAATTAAAAAACGTTGACTCTATTGAAAATATATATCTTCTAAGTAACTATTTATTACCAACTCTCTGGTTAGTGATGCATTATAAATTCTATGTGATAAAATTGCTTTATAGCATGATATACATGACTTTTAAATTTTATAAGTTATTAAACCACAAAAATTGGGATTTTTAGTTGAGCAAAACAGCTGAAATTAAAAGCATATTTTCATAACTAAAGGTAAGTTGAGATTTGCGTTACTATGCAAGTCAAAGCATTTAAAGTAATACCTTTAAGAAAAGAAACTCATAATAAATTTACTATATGCAGTGGGTTTTACAGATAAACTTTACAAAGTAATTCCACAATAACCAAAACCAAAAGACTGTCTTTTGTTTGATTTAATATCGATAGGTTATTATTAAATTGTTAAATTCAAATCATAATCTGATTTTTCAAATTTATCAACATTTTAATTTCCTAATAGAATATTATTTTATGCTACCAAGTAAGAAAATTAAAATATTTTTTCAAATCTATTGATTTAACAAATTGTTGTATTAAAATAAAATTTAACAGTCAAGGCTGCTTCTACACACTGTTACCAAGTATTTTTTCCATTTGGTAACAGTGTGTAGAAGCAGCCTTACAAGAATATTAACTGCAAAAGCTTTTTTACAATCAACAAATTAATTTTACCTAAATATTTTTTTATATCATTTTTTTTAAAGTTAATTCGGATATCTAAAATATTTTTTGTCAAATCAATGCAATAAATCCAAACTTTTAAGGTGGCAACAAAAGAATTCATAATGCCAGAAAATAATTAGTTGTAGAATTAATTTCTGATTTCAGGTTAGAAAATTCTAAATCCTCCCCCTCCACCACTACATACTTCCTGACTGTATAAAGAAATTACTAATGATTACTGTTTGAATTTGGTTTCTAGTATCATATTCTTACATAATTAATTCGACATATAAAAAATGCATGTTGTACGAGTGCGCAACATGCTTCTACATATTTTTGATTCACATTTATTAAATGAAATGAAAATAGAAGTTTGTATTATAAATTATTATTTTTATATAATTACACCATATCTAATAGTTTGAGTTATTTAGTCTCTCAAAAATAAAAGAAATCATAAAGTAATTGCTTTTTTTAAGTACATTATAAGTTTGTTTTTTCATGAAATGTAAATAAACTTTTTTATCCTAATGAATTTGATGTTTATTATTATTATTTTACATAAGCAATATAGGGCTGCTGCAACTGCTTTTAATGGTAATGAAAAGTTAATACCTGTAGAATAAAATAAAAAACATACGGTTTAGAACAAAATAAATATGCTTTCATTTTATGCATAATTAAATCAATTCATAAATAATTACATGTAAAAAAATATTTTTTCTATAGCTGAAATAATATTCTACACCGTCATCCATTAGTAAAATATATAATTTGCCATTTTTTTAGTTTTTAATCAAACTAATTTAAAACTGCATTTAGTGTTCTTCGTTATATCAATTGAATTATATAAGAATTTAATGTTTGCTGTGAAATTTTAAGATCATGATACATCTGCGGCTTTGTGCACAAGATTTTAGCAATTTTGGAAGTCTTCAAACAATATCCTTAAACTACACATGTAAAAATTTTACTTAATATCTTAAAGACTTTTAAAGATATTTGCACAACAATACTTCTATTTACAAAGTAAAGCCAAAAACATATAGGCTGTCTTACTTTCAAGTTTGACCAACCCCAGTTCAATTATGGAATATTCTAATAGTTACAAATACCAAGAAAATAAATTAAAAATGGTAAATAAACTAATTTAAAAATAAATTAATTGGTAAATGCTTAATTTTGAAATAAATTAATGGTAAATCAAATAATTTAAATTTAATCATAGTTCATCCCCAGTTTTGCTTATGTCATATGCTGAGGGTTAGTATGGGTTTATTATTCAATGAAAATAAAGGTCATTTGATACCATTTTAATCTATTTTTTAAAAAATATAGTGCTATTAATTTTTTTAAAAAATATTTCCTGTATTTCTACACTGCAAGTTTGATACATAAAATAGTTGTTAAATTAATGCAATTGAGAAGTTTGCTTTATATATATCTTTTTATGTATTGAAACCTGTGCTGCCCGTCAAAATTAAAAGATATTGTCACAGTTTATACAAAAATATTATATAACACCGCTATGTTCAGTAATTAATTAATCGAAAGATAGTGTTCAGATTTATAGAAATTTAAAAATGACCTCAGCTATTCAACAAATATTTCTTTAATATGGTGTTTGGTGACCGATAGAAATGTGAATCTTGCATCTTGATTTTATAAAATTTACCAGTTAATTTAAGTTTTTAAATTAATTTAATTTTAAAGATAAAAAAAAGATATCACTCAAATAACTGTCCAACTTAAATATCAGATTTGATAAACTACAGTTCATCAAATCTTGTGGAATTGCATGTCACTTTTTCAAAAATATTTTTAAATGTATGGAGAATCTGAGAAAGCATTTGGCAAGCTTCCTACATATTTTCTATTAGGTTTAAGCCTGGTATGTAAGTTGGACAATTATTTGAGTGATATCTTTTTCTAAGTATTCTGATACCAGAAATGTCTGGGTAAAATTGTCATTTATTAGCAAAAAATGTGATCCAACTGTATCCATAAGCAGATGAACTTGGGCTCCAAGATTACATCCATATATATCTGACCGGCTGTAGAACCACATTAAAAGGTACTCAGATCCGTGTTCCATTTTTAATGATTCTTCCTCAAACAATTAACTTTTTCTGTGGAAATTAAATCTTTCATGAACAATGCATGACTCTTAACTCCTTACAGATTAAAATATATTTAAAATCACAGTTCAGATTATATCTAAATTTATTAACAGATAGTACTGGCTCCATCATTGCACATTAATATAATACTAATTTAAATTAATTCCTTTATAAGATTGAGTAAGTGGAATAGAAATCATTGGTTTTCTCTCGTACAGTCCAACCCCATCAAGACTGTGCAGCAGTAGAATGGCTCAATCATGTTCCTGGGCACCTATAGGATTAAAACCAACTCTCCTGTTGTCCCTTCATGAACTTTGTAAGATGAAAGGAACACAAATCATCGGGGTTTTTTCCTAATAAAATCCAACCCTATGAGGTCTGTGTGCCATAGCAGAATGCAGATTAATTTTTTGTAGCCATCTGAAAGTCTCAAATCAACTATTATTTCTGCATAGTTTCTTTGATTTGAGAATTATGTAAAACGACTCAGTTGCAGTTATTGTTCTTGAAAAGACTGTTTGCTAACTGATTCACTGCTTTAAAAAATTGTATTTTACTTGAGTACTTTATAGAGGGGCCTAATGGCCGAGTGACTGGCGCTCGGTGCCACAGGTTTCGGATTCGAGTCCCGGTGATACCATGGATGTTTGTAGTGGTTCAGAATCCACTTTAAACTGTAGGTCCCAGTTTTAATATGGCTGTAGAGCACTGGGCAGACAACCCAGTCCTTAAAAAGAAAACATCTCTCGTTTCGAAATTTGCCAGTAGGCAGACGGCCTTGGCCCAACATGGGGCTGTTGCACACACTGATGATGAGTTCTTTATATAGGATATTCAGGTTTAAGGCAATCTACATTTGTGTTTGCCCCTTTCCCATCACTACAGTCAACCAATTAAATGCCATTTGACCCTTCATTTAAATGATGTTTTTGAATCAGAATTTATAAATGTTTATCACTTTCAGAAATCATATTCATTTTAAACAATATTACAGACCCAATTTTTAATATAATTCAATTATAAGTTGTTTATTTCATGTGCCAAACTATGAGAGGAAGTTCAATTTATTTAATTGCATAAAAAATTACACAAATTGACATTAATATGATAACTTTTACAGAAAAACATTTTTTTTTAAATTCTTTAGATTATCCTTTAATTTTGACGAGCAGTGTAATTAAGCACTATGGACATTCAAGGATGACAACAATTCATATTATTTACAACACTGTTTAATAAATACATATTATAAATCTAACAATATAAATAAATATTTGGCACTGTAAACAAATATTAAAATCAAAACAAAAAAAAATGTATTTCAAGCAAAATTTCATTGAAAATAATCACAGAAATGTATTAATTTTAGAGTTTGTAATAAAAGCAGAAAAAAGGTACATGAAATAAAACAAATGCTTTTTGAGTTAATAAAGTATGATCAATAAATTAAGAGATGAATAATGAATATATTAGATCTCTTACCCATAAGATAGTAAGAATAAAGTTAAATTCTATGAAATTGAAGTTCAAACTATACAGAAAATTTTATAAATGACTAGAATAAATTTTTGCAAAAGTAAACATTTTAATTGCAACTTCATTTTTAAGAACAAATTTTTTTCAGAGTATTATGAAAAATCTAAAATTTATTGATAAATTATTTTTCTAACAGAATTGTTTTAAAAAAAATGACAAAATTTTGTATATTAAATATTAATTTAAAAACTTCCCTTTGAACAGAATTGAAATGAAAAATTATGTAAATTGATTTTTAAAATTACAGAACTGCAAAAACTTACAAGATTTAAAATTTGTAACTAATAAAAAAAAGAAATTCTTTTAATTTTTTTTTATCATAAAAAAATAGATGTTACCTAATTTAAGTTGTCAAAGAAACTTCTAATATAATGAAGATAAATTTCAATAATAATTCAGAGATTAATTATGAATAGAAGAGTAATATATCATTCCAATTATAAAGTGTTATTTTTATAATAAATAGTCACTTTATTAACATATACAGATAAAATTTCGGAAAATGATTTATATATATATATAAATCAAGATAATCCAGATCAAAATATTAACAAATCAGAGATTCTTAATAAATGTGTAATAGTTCAGCTTTAAAGAGAAATAATATATATATATATATATTGTAACTTTTGCCTGAGATTCTGTCTAATACTTAAAATCATTAAAAAAATAATTTAAAAAAAAGCTACATTTTTATGAACAGAGTTTCATTAACTAACACATAACTTACTGAACATTTGTTGAACAGCAACAGAAAATAAAACAATAAACAAGAAGATACATAAAAACTTTCCTTATATTTTTCAAATAACTGCCCATATGCTAAAAAGCACATTTAGATGAGATATTTCAAACAAACAAATGTTGAACACATAAGATCATTGAATTATGTCTAAAAATATTAAAGTTTAATGAATATGAAATACACATAATTCAATTTATAAAATTAAATTAAAAATAAAACATTTATTTTATTTTAATTTCATAACATTCAGATGAAATACTGATCTTGAATACTTTGTTATTTTCTCTAACATAAAGTAAATGAACTTCAATAATACATAGCTTCATGAAAAGGATTAGGATTTCATGTATTTTAAATGAAGCATTACGTTGCATTTTTTCAAAACTAACAGTTTTAATGACAGGTTAATAACAATAATAAAAATCTGAAAATACAGAATTTATTTTTATTTAGTATTATTCTTTAAAATATAGATCAATTTGTACTCAAATATATAACTATACAAAAGATAAATATTAATTAGTCTAAATTCTATTTCTGATATGCATATGTATTTAAACTATTTTCAAATATTTAAAAATATTCTCAGCATAAGCATAATTAAAAAATAGCTCAATTATTAAGCAATTTTTCAGTAGGCTTTAAAATGAATTATTTCAGTAATGAAATGCAATTTAAGATAAATTTTGAAATGCTTAGTTTAAAAAGTTTCTAATAAATTCAGCTCATAAAATTTCTAAAAAATATAAAAAGTAATGTAGAGATAAAATTTTGCATGAGATTATGGCGTTCCTAGATTATGTTCTATGTTATTTGTAGCTGGTGGTAAGACAGTTTTTGGTGGAAGAAAACCTTTCCACATTTTATTCACTTCATCAGGTAAATGATGTTGCCAACTTTTCAAATAATAACGTGTGTATTTACGAAGCTGTCTGAATTTACAAAAAGTAGCTTCTCCATCACTAACTTGTTTTGTTTTGACCAAGAAGCCATTTTGTTTAAAAGTGTCTTCAAGTTTTTGTTTGATAACAGATCTTTGATTACGTCTCCGTGATCTTGATTGAGATTCTTTTATGAGAGATTTATGAACAGAAAATGGCATATTGTCTGTTGAAGAATGAGCAGCATTCATATCTAGAGGTGGATATGAGTTTTTGATTCTAATTTGTTTGGAATTCAATGCCATGCTTAATTTGCCATTGACATTTTCCATCTCTTGTGGAACTTTTCCAGCTGAAATAGTAAAAGGTTGTCTAGAACTCACAGTATTAATCGAAGGTGATAGAAACATCAAAGAAGCTGGCATTTGACTTTGTAAAAGACTTCCTAAAGTGGATGTATTTTGATAAGAATTATTTTTTATTGAGTAATTAGAATTTGAACCAGACACAATATCATTATGGTTTTGTATAAATGTAGAACCATTTTTTAAAGAATTAAAATTATTTTCTATACTTTCCTCAGTTATAAGTTTTGATTCTTCTTCTTCAACAGGTTTTTCACTGCATTTTGCCGAAAGATCTAAAGGTATTCCTTCACTTTCTTCCATTATGGATAAATATTTTACATAAGGCACAACTCGTCTCGTTTGCAGTGGCTTTCTTCGATGCTTCAGATTTTGAAATGAAGATGTTGATGAATTTTCAGCTTGATCACAGTTACTATTTCGATTTTCAGAAGATTCTGGCCTATCAAGCAAAGAATTCAACACAAAATTGAGAGAATCCTTCTTAGAAGCAACAGATTTTGCACTATCACGAAGTCGACTTACAGTGGAGGAAGCATTAGAATTTTTAGAAAAATTAACATGGCTTTCAAATGAATTACTACTTTGTAAACTTAAATTAAAATCATATGGATCAACATTACCATTAGGTATTACATTATGAACTGCTGGATGATTTTTTGCAAATTTCGATACATGACTTTGTCTAGATGCATGATCCATCCTTGATCGTGTTGTTGCTAAATCCGATTTCATAGCAGATTGCTTACTAATGTTAACTGGTTCACTTGAAGAATTTTGAACACTTTGTGACCAGTTAGAAATAGTAATCTGTTTTGTTCCATGTTCTTCTTTTAATCTACATTCTGAATGAACTTTCCATTTAGTTCTCAGATAACCATTATCCTTCTCAGAAGTCACACTTTCTGATGGTAAAAAGTTATGAAATTTCAGACCCTTGCGGAGGTTTTTTACGCCCTCGGCTGTGGCACTCCTGCACTGTATATTTTTGCTTTCTTAAAAATGATGGCTTCATCCCGTAGCTTCTTCCTTGGATAGGGGAAAATATACTGTATAAATTCCCGTCTGCGATGTGAAATAGCTTTTGGGAATAGTTGAAATCGTTCTGGTTATCTCTAAGAAGAAAAAAATAATGAATAATTGTTATAAAACTTTAATGGTTTTGTAGTAGTCTTGGAGAAATCATAACACAATCAATTATACAAGTTATATTGTGTGTGCACACACACCCACCCACACAAGGTACAAAGATTTTGCCCAAGAATTTTCTTATTAAGCAGAGCAGTATAACAGAATTTATGGATAAATGTTTTGAGCAATCATATGAGCCCTAAAACACTCAATGATTTTATATTATAAAGAGTATCTACTATTTACAACAACTTATTGGAATAAATAAAATGATAACTTATTAATTTAATGTATGTATATAGATAATTTGATTGATAATTCTGAAAGAGAAAATAAAACAAATCTTCAGAATTGAGATCAATAAAAACTGCTTTGACAGCTAAATACTCAATTAATCATAAGGACTACCATAATAAAGAAAAACCTTTGTTTCTGCAGAAAATAATATATAAAAAAAACCAAAGAAAAGAAATGTTTTTCCTGTAAAAATTATAATAATTAAGAATTTTGTTTACAAATTAATGAATATTTTATTAATATTAATTATAGTAATATGCTTGAATCACAGCAATAATTTTTATATAAAGTTAAAGCAAATCCATTTTTTAAAACTATGTGTTTTTATTACTGTTTTTAACGATCTTATAATTCATGCTAATTATAAGATATTATAAAAAATGTTAGCTCATATTAAAATTTTTGCTTTTTATTAATTCTATTTTAATTAATAAATAAAAAAATATCAGAATAAATATGAAATGTATTATATTTAAGAAAATTAAATACATAAAATTTAATAAAAAAAATGTAAAAAATTGTAATTAACAATTAAAAATTTATTTGTGACAGATTAAAGAACTAAACAATAGATAGATGTATGATGGAATATAATATATTGCTATAATATATAATGACAATTATATACATTATTTATAATTACTTACAGATTTTCTGGCAAATTTGTTTCAGTGTACTTGAAATCATCCGAAGGTTCTTCTAACTCTTCAGTACCTTCTAAATCACTTAAATTTGAAGGAGCACCAAGATTACGATCAGAATATGAAGGATCTTGATTTAAATTATTTGAAGGCGATTTATTTAGATTTTGCTCACGGTTCCTTAATAATGCTTGAATACAACTTTTTGCTTTATTCTGATTGGATGAGGAGCCAGGTTCATCAGAGTACATTACAAAATGAACTGCAACCTTGCATTTATTACCTAAAGGGGAAAATTTTATTTTACTCTTCTTATAATATTCAATATTAATACATTGGTACATTGGGAGCATTTTTGTTAAATATTTTTTTCAGTGATTTTTAAAAAAAATACTTTAAAAGTTTTTTCAATCTAAAGATTATGTTACTGGCTATCATTTTAATATTTTGTAAGCACTTTTCTCCAACATAGAAACAAAAATAATTAAGTCACAGCTTATGAATTTGAAACTAAACAATTATTTGATAAAAACATTTGGACTCTGCCAAAATGACAATAGAGCACACTCGAACAACTATCTTTATATTTACAATCACAAATATTTAAAATTAAAAAAATTCGAAATAATATGGTGACAAAATTGATTAATTAGTAAGAAAAATTATCCAATTTGCTGACTTATTAAATGGATACCATAATTATACAAATTTGCATAAAATTTAATGTTAAATAGGATAATGTTGAAATCCAGTTATTGGTGGTATAAATTTTAACAGTGTTTTTTAAATTAATTCTACTAACATCTTTAATTTCTAAAATTATTACAATACATACTTATATATAATTCCTGTTGGGTTTTTTTCCCCTAAAGAAGGCACATTGTTCTCCCCCTAATTATTCTAATCAACTACAATGCACAGGTTCAGGTGCAACAGAATTTACTGCAAAAACAAGTATGAACAACTAGACAAGTATGAAATCATTATGTTGCAAACTACAAATGGGTCAAATATTTTCAGTTTTTGCTGTGTATCTATGTCATTATGCAAGTTTAATTCAGTGTTGGTATCCAAATTGAGATTCATACTTCTCTCAGATTGTCTGAATTGAGTATTAATATATGCACAAGAATATAGTGTGAATATATCTATTATATTCCTATTGGAACATAATGATGTACATCAGGATTGTTTATAAGTTCCATATCCATTATTGTTCCAATGCCTAATACCAGATAATTTTTTAAGGAAATGTTTACTACTAATTTTCTGGAGCGCATGTGAATATGATTTATAGTGGAACAGAAAGTTAAATTATTTATAATCAAATGATAATTTTTTTTAAATTAATTACTTTTTCTTCATTAAATGAAATATCTATATTTATAAAGTAAAGAAAAATTACTTTTTATGTGGCACAATCAACTTATCTTGCTCATAAGCAACAGTCTTAATGGAACAAGTTGAAATTATAGATAAAAATGTTGTATATAATTCTTTAAAATTTTTATTTCACTGTATTTGAGAAATTATAGCCTCTGTCTCAATGGAACTCCTATACTCCTATTATATAGAAATAATTTGTTTAGAGAATTGATTATATAAACTGTTTTAAATTAAATAAAAAACAAATAAAATTATATCAATTACAAAACAGAATATAGAAAATAGTGATAATTACAAGGCTACAAATAAAATTTTTATTAAAAGAAATGTAGTCAGAAAACTTTTATTATTTAATATTTAAGCAGAAATGGACTCTTTAAATATAAAAATAATCAAAAGCCAATTTAAAACTAAATTCAGATTCACTGTCAAAGAGTAATCATTATAGTAGCTCATTAAAAAAAATCTTAGCATACAACCATACATGGAATGAAAGAAACACGATATCATTCTCATATTGAATGTGATTTAAGTAAAACAAAACGTTCTTTTTTTTTTCTAACATTAAATAATTAAAATATAAAGATTATCCCATGACTTCAAATTTATTAGTTTTTTAATAAAAAAATTAAGAACATTTTAAGAAATTAAAAAAAATATTTGATATTTTATTACTGGAGTGAAGTGCTTTTGTATTTAAAGATTTTAGATTAATCACCTCAAGTTTTCTTTTACAGATTATACTAAATAGAAGTGGTAAATTTAATTTATATAATATACAACCATATATGGAATATATAGAAATAATACACCTCTTTCAAGATAATTAAAAAAGAAACCCTTAACATTAATTCAATGAACAGAACTAAAATTAAACATCAAAATAGATTGATGATATAAATTTCATACCATTATGAGATGGCAAAAACATTTAGGTTATAAAATAAACTAGCATAAGTAATGTACACATAAATTATTTTACCTTGAATAGACCTTTTCCAGAAAATAAATATTAATGTTAGATCTAAAGAAAATAATTAATTTAATCAAAGTAGGGTAATTAGATAAATGAATAAATAAGAAATTAATTACCAGTACAGCTTTAAGAGAATAAACAATTAGCTGAGATTGCTATACATTGAATTAATAAATTTTTTCTCTTAAAACATTTAATTTATAACAATTGGTAGCAAATTATAACAAAACCCTAGTTATTTATTTACCATGATTGCTAACAAATAATTTAAATTTTTAATGCTTTTCATTTATTAGCAGGAAGTACACTGTGATTAAAAACTGATACACTACCCATAATGTTTGAATCAAAACAAAAAATAACTTCACATCCTCAATTCACAATAATGTCATTATGATAATAAATTTATTAACTTTATACACAAATGCGTTTTCAAACAATAAAAGAAAGATTATTAAATTTTTTTATATATAATATCCATAAAAAAATTGAAAATTACAGGAACAAAGGAAAAAAAAAAAATTATTTACCTCGACGTGATGCCTAAGTCATGTTGACAGAAGCAGCATTTCACAATATCCCCAATTCCGAAGTAAAGATGGGAAAGAGGGTCTGTTTTCGACAAGCTCCTAAAAGTAATGAACCCTCCCGGAGAGTCATGTTTCCTCCCAAATTTGGAAATACTGCAACCGCAGCACACTCTGAATTCAGAGCCCTTTGGGGGGATGCTAAACCTTCTCTGCAATGCTATTTATGGTTTAGCAGCTTCAGTAAGCATCTGGAAATAGAACAAGTGTACATTGAGTTATGCACAGTTTTTTAAAAACTGAGAGGGAAGAATCGAAGTTCTCTTCTCCGCCAGTGAAGATGCGAAATGGATTTTATCTGTTTTCGTTTTCTTTGTGACAGAAGGTTTTACCTGAGACAACAACGATTAATTTGTTTTTTATTTACATCATTATTATTATTGACAACTGCTCCGTTGCCAAAAGTTTTCGGTTATTTTTAACATTTTGTAGGCTACCTTCGCAGATTAAGTTCTTTATTTTTAATTGCCATTTCGTTTTTAGACAAGGAGTTTTTTTTCTTTGAATTATTTTTTAACTGAAGAATTTAAAATATAATTCAGCAAAGTTTATTCTACCTCGGAAAAGTTAAAAAAATGTAATGTTTTGAGATATTCACAATAAACCTCTCGAATAAAAAAGCAAACAAAAGAACAAGAAAGAAATCTTATCATCTTCCTTTTTCAATTTTCCCATTGTGAAAATAGTAACTGGAATTTTCAATTATATTTAAAATTTTATGATTTAAATATTAAAAATTTTAAATATTCTTGGTGTTACTTGTTTACTTTCTTCTGTTTTTTTTATTATTTTTGTTGACTTATTTTCTTTATTCTTTTTGATTACTTGATAATCTAATTATTTTTAAAAAGTGACAAAAATATGTATTAAAATAAATTGTGCCTTAGAATTTTTAGAAATGTTTCTTTAACTAACATTTTCATTTAAAAGTAAATAATGGAAAGAAAGAGTCCTTAATTTGTAATTTAGATTTTTATTTGTGTGTATTTCCTAAAACTTAAAAAACCACTTTTTTAATTTTAATTTTTTAATTCGTGTGTAATTAAAAACATAAAAACTGTATTTTAACATATATAACAATGTATTACTTGGTTATGACCAATTCTATTGTTATACGTATTTTTTATACTTATGTTTTTTTGCAAACGTATTTTATGTATTTTTAAATTCAAATATTCAGAAATAACAAATTAATAAAAGAATAAACTAAATTTTTAGAAAATTGAAATAGAAAAGCCGCAGTACGATTTAAATTTATAATGAATTTATTTATAAATACTTTATTTCAAGCAATGGTGTGGTAATACTTAAGGCGTTTCTTTTAAAATTTTTATTTTAATTTTGAAATTGCAATTAATATTTCATTTTATTTAAAGTAATTAAAATTAAATATATTATGTTTTAAAAAACGAAACAAAAAACAACAACTGGAATGGCTAGCTTATTTTTTTACTAGTTAATTAATTATTTAATGGATTTGATTATGTGAAGTTCAATATTTACTGATTGACAAATTATTTGTAATATAATATCGCTTAATATTTGTGTACGATCTAAAATATTCAAAATAAATATTGCGAAAGGCAATTCGCAATATTTATTCTGATAATTGAAATTATGGAGCATATTCAGAATAAATATTGCGAAAAGCAATTCGTAATATTTATTCTGAATATGTTCCATAATTTCAATTATCATTCTTGATAATTTATTTTTGGATATTTTTTGCTACCACTATTTAAATAATAATGCAATTTCATTTCGTTTCAATCATTAGTTTTTAATCTATTGTAAATTTGCACTGATAGAAAAACTCATTTAAAATAAATCATTAGATATGAAATTTGAATGCAAAGCAATATTACGGAAAATTATCAGAAAATGCAAGAAACAAATACTAAGAGATTACAAATGTTTAAAAAGTTTATCTCTGAAAACACTTGAACTTTGGCCATAAATTTTTCAATATAAATTATCAAAGATATAATTTTTTTTTTCAATAATCTATTTGGATGAAAATTTGGATTGATTATTTTTAAGATTCAGCTTCATTAAAAAAAAAAATTGTCATTTAAAAAAAAAAAATTGAATTGGTAGATTTTTAGAAAAGTCCATAAACGAAGTGTCATTTAAAATTTATGTCCTTAAATTAAGTATTACATTTCAGAGTAAAAATAAAATTAAAAAACAAATATTGGAGGGAGAAAAGATGGAAAGGCAAATTCTTTTAAAGTTCTTGGTGATTCAGATTTTCATGTTCGTCTTCCTTTTCTATTTTGCTTCCTTTTTTCTTTCTTTTTTTTTTTCCATGAAAACAATTTAAAAGAACAATAACTTTATCTAACCGATGTTTTATTTTGTAGATAATATTTTTTGTTATATTGTTTTCTCTCTGTCATATTAAACACCATATTTGAAATTTATTCTTTTATAAAATTCTTAATTCCGTATAATAATAATAATTAATTATATAAGGAATTCTGTAATTATGCAGAAACTGCTTAGAATGTTTATACAATCACATTTCAGTATGAGGTTTTTATAATGTGTTTGAAAAATTATTTTTCAATACAGAATTATTTTACAATGTGACACTCAAAATTAATCATTTTTATGATTTTAAATAACTTCTTTATTAATAAAAATATTTAAAAAAGGAAGCAAGCAGATACTACTAATCTTGTGAAAATAATGATGCATGATATGAATGAATGATAATGATATAATATATGATATAATATGAATGAATAATAAGGATGCATGATATGTATGTTGTTGTTTCTTATCCCACTTGGCTGGCCAAGCCCACGAGCCCATATAGACTCATGATTGAAGGGGAAGGAAGCAGCTTCTGTTGTGATGGAGCACCCGTAGGTAGAAGCCTGACTTTTGCTCCGTGACGCTCTTACAGTCATAGAAGACCGGGACCTACGGCTTAAAGTGGATTCCGAACCACTACAAACATCCGTGGCACCGCCGGGATTCGAACCCGAAACCTGTGGCACCGAGCGCCAGAGCGCTAGACACTCGGCCATTCAGGTCCCAAATTTGCCAACGGCACGCAGTGTTCCCAGGTGGTCACCCACCCAAGTACTGACCGCGCCCAATGATGCTTGACTTCGGTGATCTAACGAGAACCGGTATATTCAGCATGGTACGGCCGTTGGACATATGATATGTATAATGCATGATATGAATGAATTTGCAAAACTCATTCATTTTCCTCAGTGTGTTTAGTTACCACCTAAAGATATTATAAATCAATAAAATTTCATAGGAAAAAGGTGTATAATTAAAAAAGTTACTGAGTTGTACGAAATTATAAAGTTCTAAAAGCCATGAAATTCGAAAAACTTCGATTTTAAATTTGAGAATCTTTTTAGAAGGATTGGGATGCTTGAAATTCAATTCCACCGATTAAAAAAAAAAAAAAAAAAAAAAAAAAAAAAAAAAAATAATAAAATAAAAAAATAAAAAAACATTTTTTAAACATAAAATCTAAATAAGATAGCGTGTTATAAAACAGAATTTTGAAATTTTTGTTTTATGTAACGTGAGAACAGATAATAAAAGCGAGAAAAGATAATTAATATACAATAAAAATATTTCCGATTTTTTTTTCTCCTCCGTTTGAAAATGGCAAGTATGAGTAATTTATAAAAACATCAATGAAAAATGTATGAAATTTAATTTTAAAAAATGAAAGCTGTAAATGATACGTTCAAAAAATGAATATCCTTTTCATATCTAATCTGAATAATTTTCTGTTTACAAATGATTCAAAAATTTCCCACTAAATTATTCTTATTAATGAAATTCTACTATTTCATCCATTTTAATTAGTAAAAGTTTCGAAAAGTTTTAAATTCTTTGAGTCGATTAAGCAAATTCATTAAATTTATTCTGAACTAACTTGAGTTAATGATTAGATTAACTGTAATTGAAATTAAAAATTTATAGAAGATTTCATTTTTTTTTTCCTTTAAATATTTTAGTTTTTTTTTTTAGATAATCTGATAGAAGCTTTTTAAATTAATATTTAACTATTTTGTATTGGGTTGATTTTGTAGATTAAATTTTTGTACATGTATTTTTAAATTAGTATAAAAGTTTTTACATAATTTTTAAGTTTCATTTTAAATGATTTGAAACTTATTTTGTCAAATATCCAATTTTTTACTAAATTTATATTCTGAGGTATATGTATAATATATAAATAATTGTTATAAAGTGATATTACTTTATAATATATACTATTGATATTTTAATACAGCTAGCAATACAGAGACAGTTAATCTGTATGCCATAAGCAAGGGCTGCATTGCTGTTACTCATTTAGCATTAACCAGGGCACGTATAGCTTGAAGATATGCTACGGATGCGAGTAACACTCCCCCACAACGCTCACGATATATAGTATTATGTTGAGAAATAAATTCACGGCATACCTAAAATATATAATATAACATAAGTATATAAAATAATATACGTATTTACCATTAAATAAGATACGTATTACTGTTTAATTAATTTAAATAGCAAATGCTTATTGCTTTCAAATCATAAATGCGTATTGCTTTAAATCATAATTTTTTTCCCGAATAGTTTGGCTTCTTTGTTTGCAGCAATTTATTATATTTGATTATTAAAATAGTTGCATCATTTATAGTGCGTACTCATGCGAAGGATATAATCTAAAATCGCATAAAAATGTAGAGTGCATTGTAAAATAGGTAAAAATATATTTTATTCAATATCCTTGTGGCGATTTTCAATATCGCCAAGTTTAGGCAATAACAAAGTTTCATCCAATTTTGGAATATGCATTAATTGAAGGTATTACATTTGAAGAATTGCTCTCACAAAAATTCAGTTGCTTAGTTATTGTCTAATGCTCATATTCCACGGGCTTATTTCGTTTCTTTCAACATGATGCAAACAGGTCTTGCCATTCAAACAATAAGTTTACATTGTGCATGATTAAAAGCAAATTTGTTTGCGCCAGGGAAATGCCATATAACCACAAATCTTGTTGTCTTCATTGGTTCCTGCGAAATGAGCGATAGAAGAATTGCACGAAACATTCTGTAGTGGGTAATAAGCTAAGGTGTGTAAATAAACTATGGTGGGTAAATGTTGGATGTGAGCGCAGTGATAAACTTATTAATCGAATGGTAACGACAGTTTGCTTCTACTTTGAAGGTAATGAAACAAGGCTACCTAATAAGTACATTGCTGCACACCAAGGATAGTAAACCAAGGTATTAGTCATGGCGAGTAAGGAGGATATTGACTTCCAAAAAGGTTTTCAGTGATAAATGTATTGCATTGATTACTTTTCGTATTTTGTATATTGAACTTTCCGACAATTTTGAAGTGATACAGGACACTTACATGAATTGTTATAAATTCCACCAAGATTACTAACTTTTCAAAAGCTTTTTTTGAGACTGCAAAGTATATCACCAACAGGAATTGAATTCTGATTTACTTGCTGGCTATCAGATATGCATCTGAGCCACGACTCAGACTGTGTTATGGTGCAGATTATTATTATTATTATTATTATTTTTTGTTCTAGATTAAAAAATGAAATCATTTATCGCGAGAATTCCAAATAATTTTATACAAAATAAATAAAAGAAATAAAAAAAAAAATAAACTGTAGAATTCCAAACGATTTTATAAAAAAAATACATAAAAGAAATTAAAAAAATAAAAGTATAGAATCCCAAACAATTTTATAAAAATGTGAACAAAAAAAATTAAGAATAAAAGAGATTAAAAAATATAAACTGTAGAATTCCAAATAATTTTATACAAAATAAATAAAAAAAAAAAAAAAAAAATAAACTGTAGAATTCCAAACGATTTTATAAAAAAAATACATAAAAGAAATTAAAAAAATAAAAGTATAGAATCCCAAACAATTTTATAAAAATGAGAACAAAAAAATTAAGAATAAAAGAGATTAAAAAATATAAACTGTAGAATTCCAAATAATTTTATACAAAATAAATAAAAGAAATTAAAAAAATAAACTGTAGAATTCCAAACGATTTTATAAAAAAAAAATACATAAAAGAAATTAAAAAAATAAATGTATAGAATCCGAAACAATTTTATAAAAAAATGTGAACAAAAAATTAAGAATAAAAGAGATTAAAAAATATAAACTGTAGAATTCCAAATAATTTTATACAAAATAAATAAAAGAAATTAAAAAAAAATAAACTGTAGAATTCCAAACGATTTTATAAAAAAAATACATAAAAGAAATTAAAAAAATAAAAGTATAGAATCCCAATTAATTTTATAAAAATGAGAACAAAAAAATTAAGAATAAAAGAGATTAAAAAATATAAACTGTAGAATTCCAAATAATTTTATACAAAATAAATAAAAGAAATTAAAAAAAAAATGAACTATAGAATTTCAAACAATTGTATAAAAAAAATACATAAAAGAAATTAAAAAAATAAAAGTATAGAATCCCAAACAATTTTATAAAAATGTGAACAAAAAAATTAAGAATAAAAGAGATTAAAAAATATAAACTGTAGAATTCCAAATAATTTTATACAAAATAAATAAAAGAAATTAAAAAAAATAAACTGTAGAATTCCAAACGATTTTATAAAAAAAATACATAAAAGAAATTAAAAAAATAAAAGTATAGAATCCCAAACAATTTTATAAAAATGTGAACAAAAAAATTAAGAATAAAAAAAAAACTGAGATTTTTACAAAAAAAATAAAAGAAATTAAAAATATAAACTGTAGAATTCTGATTTTAGACTGCTGATTTTAATTTTTTTAAGATCAAAAACTGGAGGTCCACGGTCAAGAGGAGAAGAGCATGGCTGAATCTTTTAAAGAAGGCCAAGGCCCACAACGGGCTGTCGAGCCAGTTATGATTAAACCACTCAAAGGCTTCCTGTGATCGAATACACCTCAGAAAATGATGCGTTGACAGGAGTTCAATAAATGAGAGAAAAGAGACAATTTCATTATTTTCTCCCGAAAATGAGTTTTTTTAAAAAAATATAAATTCTGGAATGGTCTTAATTTAAAATCCTGATAGAATTATGTGCTCACTCTGAGCCATTAAAATGTAATTTGAAGAGTGTTTTGCAATGGGTTTTGTCAGTGTCTGACTAATTGTATAACGATTTTTTTTCCTCCTAAATGTGAGCGAATTCTTATAAAAAGTTTTTTTGAAGGTATTTTTCCATTTTCTTTCTTGCAAATTATTATCTTTAAACTTAATGAGCAAACTGGGAATGAAACAATAAAGAAGCCTCTTCCTTCCGTGGTACACCTTAGGTAACGTTGAATCTGTTAAATATATGATATATGAATCATTCCAGTGGTGAACGACTTAAAGTTAAATTGCTTGAAAATGAAAAAAATAAATAAATAAAAAAATAAAAAAAAATCAACATTAAAGAATACATATTTCTGTAACTGCGCTTCCTCCTACGCACTAGCAAGATGATTGTGGCGTTCAGGAGAAATGGTTAATATGATTCGAGACCCTCACCAGAGAGGAAGTACAGCACAACCGACGATGCTGCTGAAACGTTTAGTACAGCGCAATCACGCGCTTTGAAAAACGTTTAGTTTGTAATCTCTCACCCCGAGAGAAAATACATTTAACGCAACACTGCGTATAAGTTGGCCTACAGACTCTCATCCAGAGTGGAACTATATTTCACGCATCCAACGCATACCTCAGTATTTTATTTTAGACTTAGAAGTGGAATCCTTCCACAAATTTATACTTATCTGTCTTTAAATGTGTTAAATATTGTATGTCTCTAATTGTATGTGTGTGGTATTTGTGCTTGCGTAAATAAAACTGTGAGTTCACCAACCAAGATACAATCCAGTTGCACAACCGACAACACTGCAATGCTTCATATTGTTTTAGTACAAAGATTTGTATTAAAATTATTTAAGGGATGACATGATTAATAAGATAAAAATGATTTTATTTGACAAAATTTTAAAGTTTATGGAACAGATCAGGAGAGAAGGTAATAAAATTTTTTTCAGACTTTTCTCTTGGAATTTGGTTGAGGGTGTTTGAATATCAACTTTGATTTTTGCATCTAAAACACCCCGCTATAATCAACTTTCTGATAAGCCTGATAAAAAAAAAAGGGGGTATCGCGACATTTTATAGAAAAGTCTCTTATTGAAATTTGATACAGATAACTTTTTTTTTTTTTTTACATCTTGTTACTGTGTTTGTATGTTTCTCAAACGCCTTTTGAGATAAACCATTCACTTAAAAGACAGCAGGAAAACCAGTGATTCAAGGTTATCTGATAATGCTCATTGTTTCTAGTAAGAAGCGCAGATTAACAATTCCTTTCATTATCTATTAAAATAAATTTGAAAAAGTGTGTAAAATTAATATCTTATCACTGAAGAGTAGCGCATAGAGTATTACTCATAAATATTGAAAATAATCAATTTGGGAAGGTGACATTCACATGTTATATTTTTTTCGAGCTGATAAACACAGCCTGCGTAGCAAAATTCTGAATGAGTTAGTAGGGTTACGCAATTTGCATTTTCAGACATTATTAATGTTATGTAAACATTTAAAGATAATTAAATCACTAAGGAGATATCAATTTTTGAAATTTAATAAATTATTCTATTCGACAAAATGAAATCAGGTTATCTAAGTTTTTCCTCTTCTTCTTCTTACTTTTTTTTTTTACCCTGTCTAATATGACTATTGGGCGTAGGGCTGACAACCTTACCCCGTAAAAAGAAAACGTTTCATGTTTCGGTAACTGGAAGAACGCCTTGGTCCAACATGGGGCTGTTGCGCCATTGACGTAGAACTATCTTTAACTAACAGATTTTGGGACCTGATGGCCGAGTGACTAGAGCTCTGGCGCTCGGTGACGTGTATGTTTGTAGTCGTTCGGAATCCACTTTAAAAGTAGGTCCTGGTCTAATATGACTGTTGGCATAGGGCTAAGGATTGCAATATCGGACCAAAAGTTCAATACCGGTATTCGGTATTTTTTAAATCTTAATACCGGGATACCGGTTTTAATACCGGTAGTAGAAATTTTAGAAAAAGAAAGAAAACACAGGTGTTTTTTTTTATTTTATTAGAAAACGTAAATATAACAAAAAAATTTGTAACTTATAAATTATAACAGTATATAAAGAGTAGTAAAGGAACATCTTATGTAAAGAATAGTAAAGGAACATCTTATTATTTAAATCACAAAAAAAGTGTATATATCACTATTCAGTCCGTGGTACTATTACAAATTTCTGAAATGTGATCTTATAAAAACATAATGCATCAATTGTACTATCATTAAGCCTGGAACGTAATTTTGTGCAAAAATTGCCGACTGTCGAAAACGCTCTTTCAGCATCTACGCTAGTTAGTGGTACTGTTAGCAATGCGAGATATACTTTTTCCAAGTATTTACCTCTAAATCCCTCATCTTCAAATAAATCTATTTCTTGTCAGATTGTTTTGGATATAGCTGATTTCTGTATTGTATTTTGGTTTGTTGAAATTTTTTTAGTTATCGCCAATTCTAATTTTTGTTCAAGAGATAATTTCTTTACCCATCGACATTAGTGTCATCATAATCTTCGATAACTGTACCGAATTCTTCTGAATGTGGATAGGTTTGTGGATAAAAATTTTTAAGAAAGTTTACTATAAACTTGATCAAATTTGAATTGGTTAGTCTCTTTTCTAGAATTCACAGATAAGAATAAATATTTCATAGATAAGAATTCTAAATTTCTAGTAAATACGAAAAAAACGGTATTTAAACTTGTGAATACCAGTATTACAAAATTGTACACATGGCGTAAAATACCGATATTCGGTATCCCGGTATACCGATATTGCAATCCCTACATAGGGCTAACAACCGTACCCTGTAAAAAGAAAACGTTTCATGTTTCGGTATTCGGAAGAAGGCCTTGGTTCAACATGGGGCTGTTGCGCCAATGAAGAAGAATTATCTTTAACTAACACATTTTGGGTCCTGGTGGCTGAGGGACTAGCGCTCTGGTACTTGATACTTGCTACAGATTTCGTGTGCTATGATTGTTTATAGTGGTCCCGGTCTAATATGACAGTTGAGCGTTAGGCCCAGGACTGACAATATTACCCGTAGAAAGAAAACGTTTCCTGTCTCGAAATGTGCCAGTAGGCAGACAGTCTTGAACCCCATTGGGCTGTTGCGCCGATGATGTTGACCTTTTTTTTTTTCTTTATTAAAAAAATATTTTGTTTTTAGGAATTTGAAATACGAACGATACGAGTAATTAATATGTGTGATTTCGACTTCAGACACCTTTTCTTTCACTTTCAGTTTAGTATGACTTATTGAACTTTCATAAAAGGTTACGCTTTATTTTTGAGCCCTTTCCTAAGGCAAAACCCTGTGTGGGCACCTGCGTATACGGGACTCAGACATCATTAAAACAATATAAACAATAACATCTTATAATAATACCTTTTATTCATAATAACACCTTTTTATTGAAAAAATATCGTCGAAGATGTGCAGTTGTATGCAATAAATAAATAAATATTTAAGACATACAAATAATATTTAGTACCCGAGATGTGGGGAAAAGCTCGGTCCCGGTCTAATATGACTGTAGAGCGTTTGGCGCAGAACTGACTACTCTATCCCGTAAAAAAAAATCTGTCTCGAAATTTGCCGGTAGGCAAATGGCCTTGGCCCAAGATGGGGCAATATTAGCGATGAAGATATGGGACGGAGGTAAATATATTCGTTATTTTCCATTAGAATGTAAAAAAAAATTATTGATGAAAATTATTCAAAAAATATGTTTACTACTACAAATATTTGTTCAGTTCCGATAAAACATGTGTAACTATTAAATAGTCTAAAATATTTAAAAGCATGTGTAACTTATAGTAGATTGTCTAAAATATTTAAAAGCATGTGTAACTTATAGTAGATTGTCTAAAATATTTAAAAGCATGTGTAACTTATAGTAGATTGTCTAAAATATTTAAAAGCATGTGTAACTTATAGTAGATTGTCTAAAATATTTAAAAAGCATTTGTGTAACTTATAGTAGATTGTCTAAAATATTTAAAAGCATGTGTAACTTATAGTAGATTGTCTAAAATATTTAAAAGCATGTGTAACTTATAGTAGATTGTCTAAAATATTTAAAAGCATGTGTAACTTATAGTAGATTGTCTAAAATATTTAAAAGCATGTGTAACTTATAGTAGATTGTCTAAAATATTTAAAAGCATGTGTAACTTATAGTAGATTGTCTAAAATATTTAAAAGCATGTGTAACTTATAGTAGATTGTCTAAAATATTTAAAAGCATGTGTAACTTATAGTAGATTGTCTAAAATATTTAAAAAAGTGTAATCTTTAGTTGATAGTATACAATTCTTCAAAAAGCAAATTATCTTTGTGCAATCAGACAGCTACCGATTTTAAGATTAATCAAATGAACATTTTTTTTTTTAACTGCAACAATTCACTTCTTTAATGCCCACTTAATAAACAAATGAGTATGTGTATGCTATTGTCCATTTTAACACTTGAACGCCGAAGCAGAAGACATTTTTTGATTAATCTAATATTTTGTGCTTTTATGTTTCGTATATGTCTTTCCAACTTATTCCACTCTAGTAAGTAGGAAAAAAAAATATATGTATTGAAAATTGAAAATTTATAAAATTTTTGGCTAAATTGGCAAATTTGGATCACAAAGGGAAGCAAACATTTATTGATTACTCTAAAATTTTGCATTTATATTTTTTATATATTCTTTTTTTGCACTAATGGGGAGAAAAAAACCTATGAAATTAAAGATAGTCACTGAAAATCGAAAGTTTACATAATTTTGACTAATTTCGCATACTTAAAATCCTAAGTGGAATCGGAAGTTATTTATTGATTAATTTGAAATTTTATAGTATGTTTCGGGAACCATTCCAGAACTTTCGAGTGTAATAAAATGGAAAAGAATATCGGGAAAAAAAAAAAAAAAAAAAAGTTCCGCCGTACTGTAAATTTGCTTAATAATAATTCGTTGAAATCATATTACTACTGCGACAATTTTTAATTGCTGGGTCTTCTATAAAGAAGAAAAAAGAATGCAAAGAAGAATAAGATTATAAGGAAATTTAAAATGATTCTTCTTCGACAATTCAAACACACTACTAATAATTCTGACTGTAAAAGCACTATCTGCAGTTAATTCTAAATTATGGAGTGTAACATAAAAGTTTTTAATTGCATTTCTTTCGTCATATTTAGTAGAATTAGGATATTCTCAAATTTGTTAACAATAAATAATGTCATTGACTGAAAGCAGCGAATCTTGGTAATCTTTTCAATACAAAGCAGGTACTAGTATACTAGGGATAATCCGTTAAGGTGTAAAAAACCATAACCTATTTTTCAGAAATAATCAATTTAAATCCCCCTCCCTCCCATATATATATGTAGGATTTGTTCGACTGCTAAATTCACTTGGCAGATGGCATCACTAGACGGTTATAAGTCTGCAGAGAGCTTCCCCATGAGAGGGAGCAATGAACTTTGAACTTTGACCCCAGAAAAACTGGTGATGACTCCGCAGATCAGAGCACGGTTGGCGATCGATGCGAACGTATAGCTGCGTGATGCAGCCAGAGAATGGAAATGGCGAGAAATGTTTTTGTAATCCAGAATAACTATAGTAAATAATAGTGTGTAATTAAAAAATGGCTAGAAAAGGATCATCTTGTTTCTTCATTTGCTTTTAAATTACCTCCTACACACCGACCAAGACATCGATATAAATAAACAAACAATGGATTAGTTGCGTAGAATAATAGAAGATAATTAATGCACAAAGCTACTATTTCTGAAATGCCTCTTATTTATGCACAAAATCTCTCAAGGTTGACATTGAGAAAGAAAATTCTCTAGGTTAAGTAGTAATTATTCCGTTATAACTTCCGTCGCTTTTCTTGCCATCTTTGCCTATTGTTGGCGACTTTTTGCTTGTTTTTAGCATTCCATTATAAAGCAATGCATGGCTGCTTTCTTCTGTTTTTACATATCTGAATCATTGTGTCCATTTATGTATGCCAGCAATGTAGCGATGGGAGAACGACTTTCAGGAGTAACTACCCACATTTGAGCGTCGTATAGGAGAAAGCCCAGTAAGTATGATTATGAATATGATGTGTTAGAACATGCTGATACAATCGTCATCAATTCTTATCGTTTCTGAAGGTAGTAACTGTAATTCACTCAGCAACGGATTTGAATCTCTGTCTTCCTGCATGCTAGCTATACGTGCTATTATTGGCCACTAGTCGGGCTTTCTTATTAAGAAACAAAAGAATTTTTCAATATAAATTAAGTCCAATGAATAATTATTTTATAAATAACTATCGAAATTACAAATTAATTACAGTTAATAATATTTTATCAACATTTTACTATAGTAGCGACGTGCCGAGTTAATGAGCAGGTTCGAATACATTAGAAGTACTCGTTGCAGTCACTATTTTTAGAAATGAGTAGATTCAGTGGAGATTATAATAGGTTGTGTAAAACATCTCGTTTTAATAGTCAGGTTGCGTGGTGGCAGTTTTCTCTCAAACAACACGCAAATGGGAGGACAGCTACTCCTAAAAAAGCGCACTGTCCTTTGGTACCACATGCTTCAGGTTCGAATCCCGGCAGTAGCGTGGATGTTTATTTATGGTACGGAATCCACATTAAGCTGTAGATCCGGTCTAATGAGCCTAAAGTGTGCAAAAAATGACCGTAGAGAGACAAATCAAACCTAAAAAAAACTTCATGAAAGGAAATGTTGACTCTACAATGCTCATTGGTGAGCTGGCTCAAAATAGCATGGGTGGACATGAGGTCCACTGATGTATGAATTAATATATGTACATATATATAATATGATAGCATACTGGGCTGTGAATCTTGGCGGTGGCATGGATGTTTGTTAGTAGTACGGAATCCACGCTAAATTGTAGGCTCCGGTCTAATGAGCCTAAAGTGTGCAAAAAATGACCGTAGAGCGACAAATCAAATCTAAAAAAAATTCATGAAAGGAAATGTTGCCTCTTCAATACCCATTGATGAGCTAGTCGTGGTATACTTTGGTGGACATGAAGTCCACTGATGTACGACATATATATATTTATACATAATATGATAACTATATGATTATATATTTATGATAATACGATAGCATACTACTATCTGATTTATTTAATTTCATTAAAGATATAACACAATGCTACTGCGGAATAAAGCCCAAAATAGCAAATTATGACAAAAAAAATTTCATTAATCTGCACTTCTCATGGTTATTTGTTCTTCAAATTTGCTAACAACAACAAAAAAAGTTTTTTTTTTTTTTTTTTTTCAAAACAAGATATAATAATTCATTGTTTCAGATATTATGCGATTTTAATTTATTTTGTATGATTCGTAAAGATACTATTTAAAATAATGTTATCGCTGTCCTTCGAAATTATTGCATCACATCGCGATTATTAGAAGTGGATTTTTTTCATATACGGAAAAAATGAGCAGTGATCCTATCTTTCTAAGAATAACAAAGAAAAAGATTATTCGAATTTCCGATAATTTTAGATATGAGATTACTATTTAAAACCCTTTCTGGCATAGGTTTGTTAAGAGCATGGAGAAGACGTTTAAAAATTTATCACGTTTTTTTGTTTAATTTTTAATTTCAGTAATAATTTCATTAATAAATGAGTGATTAATAATTTGTTTCAAATAAAAAAAAATATTTATTTAATTATTCTAAATTAATTATTGGAAAATCAATTTCATAAAATTACCAACCATGATGAAAATTGTTTTATTAACCTTAGCCTGTATCGGTTTGACTCACGCTGTAATCACCTTCGAAAGTTGCAGTAAGTATAAATTTTTTTTATAAAAATTATATAATTTATAATAATATTTAATATAATAATCTATATAATCTATATTGTGAGTAAGTAAAATAGCGTAGATTTAGTTGCTAACAACTTTCCTAATTGGGAGAAAAAAAAAGAGATATTTATATTTTAAAATGTATTTAAAATGTAAAAATTTGTTTTTAATTAATGAGTAATTTTTTTTATTATAAACAATGTGGCAAAAAATAATCCTTAAATAATTTTTTTTTTTTTTTTTTTTTTTTTTTTTTATAAAATTTGTTTTTAATTAATGAATAATTTTTTGATTTTAAACAATGTTGCAAAAAATAATCCTTTAATTTTTTTTTTATAAATGATTTAATTTAGATATTTGATTTTATATCTATTAATTATGAGAAATGTACTTTTAATATAAAAACTAACTACTTAAAATGTACTTTTAATATAAAAACTAACTACTTAAAATGTACTTTTAATATAAAAACTAACTACTTAAAATGTGCTTTTAATATAAAAAAATTTTAATTAATGAGTAATTTTTCCGATTTTAAATTATGTGGCAAAAAATAATCCTATAATTTTTTTAGATAATTTATTTGATCATCTTAAATTATTAAATATAACTGTGCATTTAAAATACAGCTTTAAACTTAAGAGGAAAACGAATTTACTTTTACTTTAATTATGAAAAGCTGCTTTGGTTTTAAAATGTATTTTTAATATAAAGAAATTTTTTAATTGTTTTTAATAAATAAGCAATTTTTTTTATTTTAAACAAAGTGGCAAAAAATAATCCTTTAATTTTTTTTTATAATTGATTTGATTTAGATAATTTATTTGATATCTATTAATTATGAAAAGCTACTTAGGTTTTAAAATGCATTTTTAATGTAAAATTTATTTTTAATTAATGAATAATTTTTTTAATTTTTAAGCAATGTGGCAAAAAATAATCATTTAATTTTTTAGATAATTTATTTGATCATTTTAAATCATTAAATTCAGATCTAAACATACGAGGAAAACAAATTTACTTTTAATTTTAATTCTGAAAAGCTGCTTTGGTTTTAGAATGTATTTTTAATATAAAGGGATTTTTTGATTGTTTTTAATTAATAAGCAATTTTTTCGATTTTAAACAATGTGGCAAAAGATAATCCTTTAATTTTTTTAAATAATTTATTTTATTATCTTAAATTATTAAATATAAATGTGCATTTAAAATTCAGATTTAAACATATTAAGAAAACAAATTCACTTCTTCTTTTAATTAGTTTAAATAATTTACTGAGAGCATTTTTTAAATAACTTTTGATTTATCTTATAGTTATTCATATTTACCAAATCCACAAAATAATGAAGATGCTGCTTTAAAATTTCAATGATTTATGAAATATTTTCTAACAAGAAAAATTTGATAGTCAGTATAATTAGTTTGAAATTATAACATTGTTAAAAATTTATGGACAGTTTAATTGATTTCTCTTTTTTCTTTAAAAAGTAATTACATAAAATCTACTTTCATTGCTGATCCAATATAACTTTTTATAAGCCTCAGTGTTGGGAAAAGATTCTAAACACCTACTCAATTTGCTGGTAAAGCAATAATTATCATTGTTACTGATTATATTACTGAAATATAAGATTGAATTGCCTTAACTTTTTATAAGCCTCAGTGTTGAGAAAAGATTCTAAACACCTACTTAGTTTGCTGGTAAAGCAATAACTATCATTGTTACTGATTATATTACTGAAATATAAGATTGAATTGCCTTAACTTTTTATAAGCCTCAATGTTGGGAAAAGATTCTAAACAAATACTTAGTTTGCTGGTAAAGCAATAACTATCATTGTTACTGATTATATTACTGAATTATAAGATTGAATTGCCTTCTTAGCATTTAGTTTTAAAATTAATTCCTAGAATTTTATATAGATACAAATTATTTTTATAAGAGTCGGCAGTTGGCTTTTTAAACCGACTCCCAACTCCCACACCCCACTTCTGGGCGCATGTAGGGAATCAGCTGTCTTTATAATGATCTTAGTAAAATTTCATAAATAGAATGTGGCAGCTATGGTTTAAATCAAGGACGGGCAAACTTTTTCAGTCGCGGGCCAAAATTCGAAAAAAAAAAAAAAAAAAAAAGTTTGGCGGGCCAAGATAAATTTTTCTAAAATTTTAAAAACAATATACAAGTATTACAATTTAAATATATTAATGAGATTTTTAAAAGTTCCTTATATTGAGATTCGAAGAGAGATGTACTGATTCTAAGGAACGAAGCTCATCTGTCAGTCTACTTCTGAAATAATCCTTCCTAAGGTTCATAGTTGAAAACACTTGCTCACCTATATAAGATAAAGCAAACATAGCACTGATTTTCTGGGCGTGAGATATTAAAGTCTGGAAACTTACTTTCGATAATGATTTGTAAAACTCTAACTTTCGCAGTTATAACTAACAAAGAACTTCCGCTTTTAACACTTGACCGATTGAAAGCTGTCTGTGCTTGCTATTTCCATCGATTTATGTTTTGTAGAACAAAAATATAGAAAGTAAAAAGATCTTTAGTCCTTTGAAAAAAAAGAAGGAAAAAAAAATATTTAATCAAAGTAGAAAAGGAGATGGATATATAATATATATTTCTTTTAATTTGCCTCTGAAAGGCAAATTAAAATTCTATCCGCGGGCCGGATGGAACCTTCAGGCTGGCCGTAGTTTGTCCATCCCTGGTTTAAATCATAGAATTAAATTAGGGAAATAAAAATATTAAAAGTTCTCAGTAATTATTGACAAAACGAAGTAAGAAAAGAAGCTAGAACGACATTTCTCAAAATAGTGCCCTGATGGCCAATTGGCTAGCGCTCTGGCCTTTGGTACCACAGGCTTCAGGTCCAAATCCTGGCTGTGGCATAGATGTTTGTTAGTGGTATGGAAACCACATTAAACTGTAGGTCCCGGTTTAATTAGCTTAAAGTGTGCAAAAAACGACCGTATAGAGACAAACTAAATCAAACCCAAAAGTTCTACAAAAAATTAGCGATTTTCTTAATATATATATATATATATGGGATAGTTTGTAATTTTATTACAAGATAACTTTTAAAGAAAATTGATACTGGCTTTGATATTAATACTTAAAATTCGAACAAGAATTCAAAATGACATTGAATTATAGAAATTATTAAGAAATTAATTAGACTGTACCAAATGTTCTATAAATTAAGTACTTTTAAAATTATTTAATTTTTTTTTATTTAAATATTCATTACAAGTTTTTTTTTTTTTAAAGAATATATTATTTAACTGTTCATTTTATCAATTATTTACAAAAGTCGGAACCAAAGTTTTTCAGTTTCAAACTAATAAGAAATTAAAATACTTCTGGGTTGAAAAAATTTTAAAAAATGCTGTTCTGAACCAATTCCATCATAATATAATAATTAATAATTATATTATATAATATTTTCTTAGATTATATATAATTAGGCCTATAACAATTGAATTCTTTTTCTTTATTCTTCACGTCCAAAGTAATATAAACCTAACTGAATTTTAACATTATAGTGAAGAAGAACACTGAACCTATTGGCATAGTCAGACATTTCAATGTCACACCAGACCCTCCCTCCTTCAGCAAGAACGTAACTGTCAATGTTGACGTGGAGCTCTTCAAGGACATCCCGGACAACGCCTTGGTCAAGACGAACATCTACAAAGTGACAGGAATATTTGGAATTCCCATCCCTGCACCTTGCATCCTTGGTTTGGGATCTTGGTAAGTTGTAAATCAAAATTAGAATTATCATAAAGTGAACATCAGAAAAAGTGGGGCCTGAATGGCCGAGTGGCTAGCGCTCTGGCGCTCGGTACCACAGGCTTCTGGTTCGAGTCCTGGCGGTGCCATGGATGTTTGTAGTGGTTCGGAATCCACTTTAATCTTTGTAATATTTTTCCCGGTCTAATAGGATCGTAGAGCGTTGCTGGGGCATTGGTACTCCGCGTCCGTGGCTTATCTTCAAGTTACACGCGCACCCTGGGTAATGCAAAGTGAATAACGTCTGTGCAGCGCTTGCCTTAAGGTCATCCATGACCAAGTTGTGTAAGTGTTTGCCAGCTGCATTAGAAAGGAAAAAAAAACATCAGAAAAAGTTTATTATCGCGAAATTTTTTCTTAACAAATGTAATTTTATATAATAAAATGGCAGCAGTTCCATTAAGGCAGTAATTTTGCCTATAATTCTCAGCACAACAAGCATGCGTAATTTGTGATAATTCTATAATCCACGCGGCGTATAGTATTTACATGGCGACCGTTTGGAGTATCATTCAAGATCTGCATACATACCCATCATATATATAAAATTGTATCAAAAAGAGTTTTTGATGCTACAATTGCGCAAAGAAAGATATAAATTTATGATGGTGAAAACCACAAAGAAGATATTTATTTAAGAACTATGATGAAAACATAAAGAGATTATATTTTTCCGACGTTTTGTAATCTTCATATTCCTGAAACTCCTGATCAGTATCACAGTTCTTTATTAATTTGGACTTCTGTAAGGCATTTTTCATTTTATATAGTATTATTTTACTTTTTTTCATCTACTTTTTTTTTTGTATAACGCCCGTTGAATTTTGTCCACTTTTACAAATGTCTAGATCTTTCTTAGTTTTCCACTATTTTTATTTCGTTATTTTTAAAAGGTTGTTTACTATTTTTCTGCCACACGTAATTTTTTTCGGCAAAACGCATTTGTAGGTGACGATTTCAAAGAAATTTATTTTATGAAATTTTGGAAAAACTAAATAGATTATATGGAGTGGAACCACGAAATCCTCAAATTATAACGCACAATATACAGATAAAAGACAAGAAATTAAGGTAATATTTATCTAAGGCATAGAATGGTTTGATCTCTAACTCATTGGTACTAGTGGGGCACAATTGGGGCCTGAATGGCCGAGTGTCTAGCTCTCTGGCGCTCGGTGTCCCAGGTTTCGGGTTTGAGTCCCGGCGGTGCAATGGATGTTTATAGTGGTTCGGAATCCACTTTAAAACGTAGTTTACCGTTTTACCTTTCTCCGCATTGTGCAACCTGGTGGCTACAAGATCTACTACTACCGGCATGCAGCAACGATCCAAGAGTGATCACTTTCATGGGACTTCGTGTAGGCTGAGTGTCTTGCAATGGTATGCGGGTCGCCTGTCACAATCTAAGAAAGTTGAGATTCAACAATTCAGTCCCTTGTCAGCTAAGATGTTGAGATTTGCAGTGGACTGTGACTGTTTGGCGAACCATCTGTACCGCATTGGCATTTTTGATAGCCCAAATTGACCACCCTGTCGGAAAGACGAGATCATGGGCAGACACTATATAGCAGGATGCCCGGCCTTGCATGGGGATTCCGAGGCCAGAAGTGATATTGGAGCACTAGAAATTTTCTGATGAGACTTTTCTCTTATTGTTTTCTTTTTTCTTGCGTATGTTTTACACTATTTTGGTGTCGTAAAAGTTTGTCATTCTCTCTTGCAACTGTAAAAAAAATAATTAATGAACTTAATATTCTATACATTTTTATTTCAGCACCGTGCCCTACTGCAAGTTTTTGGAACAGTTCAAAGACCAAGCCTGCCCTTTCTTCCCAAGCGGCACCCCATGTGATTGCCCAATCAAGGCCAACAAATTCACTGGGCAAGATGTGACCATTGTACCGCCTAACCTTGGGGCATTGATCAAATTTATTGCTTCAGTAAGTTCAGTGTTTCGTTATATTATCTCTTATTTATTTTACACTATTGTATACTTTTCTTCTGAGCCTGGAGATATATTAAGGCGGATTTGCCAACACGATTTTCTTCCGATTTTGGACGAATTGCATAAGAAAAGGAAGAAAACCTCATAGTATCTTCATTGCATTCTTAAATAATATTTATAAATTTTCGGTACAGTATATTTTATTTTACACAATATAGAATATACTATATAGGATATTTTTTTTCTAAAGTATATATATATATATTCATTTGCTGTTTCAGATAGACTTCTCGGTGCTTATGATATTCTCTCCTATATATTTATGATATTCTCATCGAATACTAAAATATCAAATTGTAAAATGATAGCCAGTCGAAAGCATTTTGTTCTGTCCCATTGCTCTACATTCACAGAGTAGATTTTAACTTGAATTTCATCCAACTTCTTGATACCAACACTTCAATTGGGTGAAGAAAGGAAGACTCTTCAACCAATTACAAACCTGATTACATTTTGCAGTGATTTGAAAATTTATCCTTTAGTATGAACCAAGTTGTGAGCTCAAAAAAAAAAAAAACCTTTCCGACAGGAATTCTCCTTTATTGTAGTTTTGAAGGTCGATTTTTCGATACTCACTGGTGACATGTGCTACGGCCATCGCTTGAAGGATAAGTATATTTAATAGTAATTTTAAAGCGTCACTTGGATGGGATATTGAAGTTTGGTATTTGGACTAGTTTTGTTTTTTTCGAGTAGGACAAGAAAAAGTGAGAAACGAAATATGATATAATTCGGCCATATCGAAGCCAATGAATTTAATAGAATAATGGAAAAAAATGTAAAGAAATTTTTTTTAAACCGAAATCAAGCGAAAAAAAAAGAAAATCAAAAAAATTTCAAAAATGCAATAATTTACTTACAGAAATTTATATATATTGTTTTAGTGACGTTAAAGCTAAATTTTATACTTCATCCTCTTTAAATATACCGTTATTTCAACGATCATGCCAAACTAGTAGATTTAACGCGAGGAGTTAGCATTGGTATGCAAAGAGTCTCTGTTATGTCTCAAGGTTGCCATATTTTACTGAAACGCTTACCAACATTGTACTATATTTTATAAATAATTGCCCATTTGGTGACTTGGCGATAGCGAGTGACCTAAAATGGGATCCAATCATTTCACAAGCATACAAAGGTTGAATATTCGGATTCTTATCATAACTATAATCACTAATTTTTTTTTGTTACAGGGTCAATTCAGGATTGAATTCCGTTTATTAGAGAAGGAGACAAGGAAGGAACTTATGTGCTACATATTCAAAGGCAAGGCTTTACCATAAAAATGAGATATAGGAAATGTCTTACTGTATATGCGAAGTTCTGTCTGTATATTCGTTTGTAAATAACAGTACCATTACGAGAGAACTTTTTGAAAATGTAAAAATAAATTGACTGTATAATTATTGTAAAATAAAAAGAAACATATGAAAATAAACACAAACTTTTTACTCTTACCTTGTGCTTATGTATTAAAAAACTAAATTATTGACAACTGAAAGTAAACTTTGATTATCAATCTATGTTACTAATCGTACAACAATTTGGATTGAAATATAAAATAAATAGTTCATATAGCTAGATGATACTTTAAAAATAGTTTCATTTTGGAAGAACTATCATAATAGTAGTTCTTTTAAATTTCCAATATCTTTTTTGGAAAGATATTAGAAAAGAAAAGATTAGAAACTTACTAGTAGCATATCTTACTTGATGTTAAGAAATAATTTTAAAATAGTATGATTTCAAAATGGGATTCAATTCTTTTATGGAAATAATGGACTCGTCTACATATGAAAAAGTCACTCATAAAACCATTAATGATAACGTAAAGTATGTCATATCATCAGGTTCAAGCTATTCATATTACTACATTCAAAAGGCGGCACGTGGCATACAAGAAATTTAAATGAAAGCTACTATATGCTGGGATATGCAAATGATTAACATTTGAACCCATGCTGGCAAAGAAGGTAAGAATAATTCCACCTACAGTCTGTATAAAAAAAAAAGATAGTAAAATAAGTCTTATAGTTCTATCATACTAAAATTAAATTTCGTTTGTGTTTTAAAATAACACTTAATTAACAGATAATAACCGTTACGAACTATTAATTAACAGAAATTCATCTATGAGGTGCAACAATAAACTTCTGTAATTCTTCTGCCAATTCTCCTATTCGCTTGCCAAGTCTGGGTGTACGCTGCCAAAACAAATATTAAAACAATCGAAATTCTACAAAATATTACGTCAAGACAAATTTGCGCCAAATGGTACACGAGAAATGCAAAAATTTGAAAAGCAATAAAAATTTCTCTATTAAAAGTTTTCTTGAAATACATTACACAATTTTTTTTAAATCATTAAAAAATCACGAAAATCTTGCAATACAGGAAATTGAAACCCATGAACCCATGAAAAGACCACGCAGAATACTACTTTAAAAGTCTTATCAGGTTATGCTTCGTGTACGAAGGAGGAATTCTATATAGTTAGTGATCTAAATTTGATTGTGGTTTGCAGCTTGTTGTTCCACGATATTACAGCTCGCGTTGGTCATATGCATATGGAAAAGATGAATCCTGGAGGGGTATATAAAATTTTGGGGGCATCTAGGCTTTTCTGGTCAAGCTCTAGAACAGGGGTCTCCGAACTACGGCCCGCAAGCCAAATCCGGCCCGCCAGTGTCCTCAATCCGGCCCGCGACAGCGAATAGCTTATTGTTGCTATAATAAGTTGGATTAAAAAGGACAGAATGATAATAAATCGGTTTTATTTACTTGCTAGGTAACGCTTAATGACAAGCATAATGCGCAGAAAATTTAACTTAAGCATAACAACTAACAAATAATTGAAATGAATCCCACTAACATTATAAACTAGTGAACATCCCGCGGTTACCCTCGGTAGTTATGTTGGGGTAAAGAGTATTGCATATGTATTTATATCGATGTTTGGAATGTATATATCCTGAACAAAACATATGACTTTTGTTCTGAAAATTGCCCAGGAACGGAAAAGCTAAATTAACGCCAATGAAACAGCGGGGCATCCACTAACTACTAGTATCCACATACTAATGAGATTTATCTAATTGTGATTTTTTTACTGACAATAGTTTGTAGTAATTAAACCAGCGAATTTAGCAAGCGTATGCTCGCTCAGAGCGCATACTCGGCGACTAGTCTAGAAATTATAGATAATGGCAGAAAAATTAAAACGGTTTTGGCCCTTGGTACTTACTGGAGCAAAACAGTATGGTCCTAAGGCTGGAAAGTTTGGAGATCCCTGCTCTAGAAGACAGGCATGCTATGGGACCCGCAAAGTACTTGAGTCCGAAAATTGGGCCGCTTGCAGGATGACAATTGCTAAGGGTAAACCTTAGACGCGAGAGACTAGGCGCAGAAATGGATAACAGCGAGACGAGCAATGGTGTGTTTAACTCCAAAAAGGAGGCAAAAGCCATCTTTTCTGATGAATCCCGATTCTGTGAATATCATCTTGATGATTGATTGTATCCATGTGTAACTAACTGTATTGAGAGGAACTGCCATTACCAATCTGCATTTAACATTGTCATGGAGGGTAACACTGGGTAAACATCTTTATTGCTTACATAGCCGGCAATCTAGACAGCTGTGGTTGCCTTTTTGATGTGTTAAGAACCATTTCAGTATCAGTGTTCGAAACAGTTAGGGCAGCTGTCCTATCCTCGATGAAGAGGGTGTTCCGTAATTGCCCTGATGTTTCCAAGTTATTGTACCAGCTGAGAAAATTTGATGCATGATTATCGAGAGATTAATGCACCACTATTCGCCAGACAATATGATTGATGAACTCTGGTAAAGACTTGAAGTTGGAACTCTATAATCCTTTTCTATATTTCATTTAATATTTGCCATCTAAACGTTATAAGTATTAGCCAGATTAAGACTTGTTAATGTTGCCGATGGTGGGTGTTCTGAGTATTGATTTCTGCATACTCTATACCTTAAAATTAAATCATGTATCCCTTTCAGAATATTGAATGTGCACAATAAATACAATTCTGTAATTTGTTTTACTTTCTGGTGTAATGATTTAAATTTTTCTCAAGCGTTAAATGACATCATTGAAAGTTATCATTTGTATTTCGTATGGAATTATTGTTAAACAGTTGGCAAATTTTTACAAACTTGCAGACAATTGCTTTCTTTTAAAACCAAAAACTTTTACTAAACGATCTTGTCATTCATCTTAGATTCTAATTACACAATATTCCATATCACCCAATGTTAAATGTATAAAGTAAGATTAGGACTAATTATATTATAAACATTGAAGATATAGAAGATTTTCAATGCTACCAAAATAAATTTTTATTGTAAAATTACCCTTCAGAACATTTCTTATATTCTTACTTTTATCATGAGTGTTTCTGAATAGAATATAATGTTTGTTATTAACTTGTTTATCGTGTAATATTTTCATTTAATGGGGAGGTAAATAAATTATAGAATTTTGTAAAAATTCTCTTTCTTCAAATATTACGAAAGGTTTAATTATAAAAAATTATAATTCTTATGAAAATTCTAAAAGAATACGTAGAATTAAAAACACGTTAATAGTAAAATTCTAAAAGAACACGTACACTAGAATTCTAAAAAATAAATCAAAAAAAAAATTCTCAAATTGTCCTTGAGAGCATAAATGAAATTATTTTATTATGAAATTCGTTTGTAACAAATAATTCTGATTTTTTTTTGAATAAAAAGAATAAAGCTATTTTCATATCTAAAATTTTTATTACTTCTTAACATTTTTCATTTGCTATCATTTTCTAAAGGATTATCCTTTTTTTTTTTTTTTTAAACTTGTATTGTAAAATATAATAGTTTAGTTACAAGCAATGACCAACAATTTAATTGTGGAATATTTTGCATTAATTTATTTTAGTTTTATTATGTTAAAAAAACATCATAAATATCATATATTAAATATAAAAAGACTGATGATATAATAGGTAACTGTTTTGTACTTATAAATAAATAATTTATTTAACGCAATTTTCATTTTAGACAAAACAACATTTGAAACAAAAATATTATACCTTCAATAATAATAGTTATTTATGGCAATAAATCTGAATTTTCACATGGTGCACAAAATATGTGGTCTTATTTACATAGCATTTAAACAATTTTCACTTGCGATAAATATTTATACAGCTGCAAGTACTGAGCGAAAACGCATTTACATTCCATGCATTTTACTTACGTGATTACGTATTTTATAACTTCATTTCAGTTTGTTTTGTCTACTTTCATTCAACGAAACTCATATTTTCTTCACTTCATTTTATTCAAGGTGAATAGGAGAGGTAAAAGTCTAAAATTATAAACCAATTTGTAGTGCGCCTAATTTTATTAGTTACAGAATAGTGAATTACAAATTTTAGTCTATAACTTCTTAAAAATGTCTGTGAAAGGAAATTTTTTATTCGAGAAATGAATATCTAATTAATTTTGTCTATATTTATTTTTATTCGTTATATTTATATTTTTACATTTAAATATACTCACAAATACATTAAAAATACATTTATAAATTTAAATACACTCACAAATGATTATATTTAAATATACTTAAAAATATATTAAGAAATACATTTAAATACCCTTACAAATGATTCTTACATGGGTGCGCAAAAGATCTACCTCCCCGTGGTGCACCTGGTAACACTTATTAGTGGCTAAAAGATCTGCAACTTGGCATTTTTTTTGTTAGATTAATGGACTCTGTTTCAGCATGTTTTGTTGTATTATTTTGTTGTTGTTGTATGTTTTTTTTTTCGTTGTTCTTTTTTTGCTGTAACTGTTCATAATCTGCCATTGGAAATAATAATAATAATAAAAAAATGATTCTTACATTCAAATACATTTAGAAATGATTCTTACAGTTAAATAAATTTACAATACTAAATCTGTTACATTTGCATATAATATGTGGTCATAATAAAATTATTCCAGTTCAGGGCACTATAAAGAAAAACCAGTGATGTGGTATGCAGGTTGGGCAACCTGATTATAACTTGTTGTGGTTGGATTGAGATATTTAAGGCGCAGGTTGGAGAACTCACAGCTTTGTTTACACGCTCACAAACACTACACTACAATTAGAGTCATACAATATTTAACATATTTAAAGGCAGATAATTATAGATTCGTGGAAGGACTCCACTTTTAAGCCAAAAACCCGATTCTCGACTACGCATAAGTTGCGCGAAATATACTTCCTGAGGCCAACTAATACGCAGAGTTGTTCTAAACATATTTCATTTCGGGATGAGAGATCGTAACTCGACTACGTAATCGTAACGTGAGAGATGTAAAACGTTTCTCAATAAAAACGCATGGTTGTGCTGCATTTCCTCATGGATGAGATACTGTAGTCCAACTGATTGTTTCTCCTGAAAGCCACAGGAGGCGCTGTTGCCAGTATCTAGGTGGATGTATGGTTACAGTGATTATAAGAAGTCAAATCTGAATAATATGTATTTCAGAGCATGACACAAAAAAGTTCTAGTAGAAAAAGAAGTAGCGTTGCAAATAATCCTAATAAAATATACTACAACAAAATTATCTCGCATTTGTTACCATGACAACAATTTTTGATAACTTTAATTTAAACATGAAAGTCATTTAATCATTTACTGAAATTTTGTCATTTAAATTCGATTACAAAAATACAATCTTCAATATCATCCAATGTACATAAGGATTTTTTACGATGAAGTGAAATGAAAAGATTTCATTGCACACCTTTTACATGAGTATGAATGAATTTAAATTTATTTTGTTTAAATTTATTGTTTTATTTAGTGATTTTTTTTTATTGTCTCCTTCAATGATGTTTTAGTACTTTCTTTAATTTTGTTAAAAAATTTTCTAACTTCTATTAGAGCATTAAATATTAAAATCATTGGAAAATCAAAAATTAACAAATAATTAAAAACTCCTATTAAATCATTAGAAAAATCCAAATAACCAAAGTTTTAACGGCAAGAATTGTTTAATATTGTTTTAATCCTTTTTTTTTAGGAAATGCTTTCTCTAAATAAAAAGGATACATTTTGGGGTTGATAATAAACGAATATTATTCTGTCACCGCACAAAAAAAGCAGGCATTATCAGAAAAGATATAAAAATATTGTGTAAAGAATTTTTTGTAACGCCAAATCAAACTCATTTCAAAAGATAACGAAATCGAAATTAACATATCAGACTTTCAACCGACTTTTACACTCAGAAAAAAAACAAAGTTCATTTTGATTAGTGAAGCATGTTGACAAACGTTTCTTTGTTCTTCGAAAATCGGCCATTTTTATAACAAAACATTTTGGAATTGATTTTTTTAAATAAAACTTCAATATTTAGCATTGATTAGCGTTTGATTTAGCGTGTAAAAAAGCAATGAAGTACAAAAAACATGGTAAGTACCTTTGTTTTATTTTTTAAAGATTTGTTTTTATTAAATAATGAACTTTTTTTTGGCATTTTTATTTCAGTTGACATTGATTTGACGTTTTTTAATTTTAATGAATTTCTTAATGATTTATAAAATTTATGATAACCTGTATATAATAATTATATGATGATTTCTCATAATTGTTCTTTTTTTTTATACATGTTTAAAATTAAAAAAAAAAACCAAAAAACTATGTTACCCACACTGGAACAAAATGACAATTGTTTGACAGTTTTGTCAATCTGATTCAACTGATGATAATACTAGTCACATCATCTGTTAAGAAAATTTCAATACTTGACACAAAAACTATGATTATTTTTTTTTTTTAAATCACGAGCAATGGCATATAAGCTTGAAATGATATCCTTTATAATTTAATTATTACATTAAGTGAAATTGAAGACACTTCAAATTAAACTAATTACACCTACTTCTCGAATTTACTTTTGAACTTTGTGAAATGATAGGAATGCTGTTATATTTACAAAGAGATTTCATTCAGTCAAAGTTCTTGATAAATTAGATATGCTACATGCGATTTCTGTTATGAGTTTCCAATTTCCTTAAAATACTATTTTAAGGATTAGTTAAATTTATGGAAGCTCAAGTCCTTTCTAAAGTCACCTTCAAGACTCTCGAATGGATATGTCAAAAGCTTACAGAACGCTAATTCTCAAATTAAACTTTTGACCTGGGGTCTCCAAACTTTTCAGCCTTCGGGCCATACTGTTTACTCCAGTAAGCACCAAGGGCCAAAACCGTTTTAATTTTTCTGCCATTATTTATAATTTCTAGACTAGTCTCCGAGTACGTGCTCTGAGCGAGCAGGTTTATGTTTGATTCAGGATATATACATTCCAAACATCGACATACATACATACATATGCGATACTCTTTACCCCAACATAACTACCGAGGGTAACCGCGGGATGTTCACTAGTTTATAATGTTAGTGGGATTCATTTCAATTATTTGTTAGTTGTTATGCTTAAATTAAATTTTCTGCGTATCATGTTTGTCATTAAGCTTTACTAGCAAGTAAATAAAACAGAGTTTGTTATTCTGTATTTAAAAAAACAAACAAACAAAAAAACAATAAGCTATTCACTGTCGCGGGCCGGATGGATGACACTGGCGGGCCGGATTTGGCCCGCGGGCCGTAGTTTGGAGACCCCTGCTTTTGACGGATATGATCAATATTCATGTTGACTCTTTGGACTCTATGCATCTCAATTTAAGTACAAGTACAACTCAGCAAACTCAATGAAAATGCAAATCTTTTTGGATCTTGCCTCATTGACAATTGTTGTTCACCACGAATCAACACACCAACAACACACAAATGATTCTACTTCGGATCAGCAAGGTTTATCTTCTCCTTCAAGGAAACAGGTCACCAAAAGAATTAAAAAGATATTGCCTATGTAGCAGATTCCTATCAAAAACGTCCTTGAACAACTCCAGGAAAAAGAAATGAATATTTAAGAAGAAGGCCTCACAGCACTTCCTACTAGATTACCACCTTTATTGGTACGGCCAGATGAAGATACCTATAAAGTAAATTTAATGAAGAAATTGAAATCAAGCATTCCAGGAATTATTTGAAATGCTTTGCTCCCACTGGAAAGTTCTTACGCTCACTACTCATCATCAGTGGCGCAATAACCCCATGGTAGGCCAAAGGCCGTCTGCGTGCTGGCAGATTTCTAGACAGGAAATGTTTCCTTTTATGAGGTAGGGTTGTACGCATTATGCCCAACACTCTACTGCCATATTAGACCTGGACTTACGGTTTAAAGTGAATTCTGAACCACTACAAACATTCATGGCATCGCCAGGACTCGAACCCGAAACTTGTGCACCGAGAACTAGATTCACTGACTGCTTTCCTTAAAAACAAGGAAATAAACTTCCTCAGAACAACGAGGAAATAAAGTAGGGAAATTAAAGAATTAAAGGTCTCCCGTCTTCCACAATAGTACTAGATATCGAAGATGCTCTTTCCAACAACTTCCAAGATATTAAAGTTACTCAATTAAAAACAGACCCAAAAATTACTACTAGTATGGCAACATCACTCCTTGTCAGGAGTGATTCAAATCTAAAGATTTTCAAAGTCAAACGACTTCTTTATATTATGGTCCATGTCGTCCGTATATTATGACAACCGTAGACCAGGAGCTACTCAGTGCTTCAACTCCAACTACTTCATAAATGGAAGTAGCAACTGTGCCTCAAAAGAACGTTATTTAAAATTAAGTTGCAGTTCTTTAAAGAATGTTCTATTGTCGGATACATTGAAAAGCTCACCTGCATAAACTGTGGACTTTTATAATATACACTCATGTCCATAAATTAAGAATAATTCAGAATCACACAGAAATTGAACTCTAAAATAAAAATTTCACCTGTAGAATTATCACACACATCTTGAAGAAGAATATGCAAATTACAGGAAACCACCAGATGGCGGCGATAGTACGTCACAATGACGAGAGTGTAAGAGAGGGGTATATAAGGAATGGTCCCAAAGAAGTAAAATTGTTCACAAGCGCTTTAAAAGCCTTTCAGTGCAATAACCGCATAGTTATGGCACAAAGGAAGTATTTGGATGATTTTTTACGTGGTAGAATTATCGGACGACTCGAATGTGGACGTACCCAGCTGGAAGTATCCGAGGAACTTGGAATCGCCCAGAGTGTCATCTCCTGGCTTTGGCAACGATTCCAAGATGATGGTAATGTGAGTAGATGTTACAGCACAGGTCGCCCCCGAGTTACAACGCCGAATGAGGACTGGTATTTAGCAGTCACTGCCAAAAGAAACAGACGGAGCACAGCATCAGACCTGTCTCGTCAGCTCTCTTCAGCTACCGGTACGACAGTTTCAAGGCAGACCGCTTAGGGCACATTGGTCTATATGCTCGTAGGCCTGTCAGATGTGTTCCACTTAACGCAACTCACTGTCGCCTGCGATTAACCTGGAGTAGAGAGCATGCATTGTGGACACCGCAACAGTGGTCTGGTGTGATGTTTTCCGACGAGTCTAGGTTTAGTTTGCAGTCTGACTCTCGCCGGACTTTCATATGGAGAACTCCAGGTACCCGTTACCACCAAGAGAACACCATTGAACGACACCGTTACGGTGGTGCAGGATGGCTCGTTTGGGGAGGAATTATTCTTGATTCCAGAACTGACCTGCATGTTCAGAGTGTAACGATGACAGGCCACATCTATCGGGATGTCATTCTGGAACAACATGTACGTTTGTTTCGGGGCGCCATGGGTGCTGAATTTCTGTTTATGGATGACAACGCCCGTCCTCACCGTGAAAAAAATGTAGACGAATGCCTTCAATTGGAGGATATCACCCGTATGGATTGGCCAGCATACTCACCGGACATGAATCCAATAGAGCATGTGTGGGATATGCTTGGCCGACGAATTGCAGCCCGTCAACCCCCTCCCACCTGTCAACCGGAACTTCGGAAGGCATTGCTTGATGAGTGGTGTAATATTCCCCAAGATCAGATTGATAATTTGATACTGAGCGTGCCTAGGCGTTGTAAGGCCTGTATTGCATCGTCCAGGAGACATACTCCATATTAACCATCATACTAACCATGTTATACTGTTTTTTGTAAATAGGTTCTTTTTTGAAATTTGCTCCAGGGAGTAAAAATCGCAATTTTTATTAATTATGTCAAACATATAGCATCATTTTTGCTCTTTACCTTTTGTTTTATAAATAGACTTTACAAATAAGTCAAATTTGTTTTGCTTCTGTCTCTTTCTTTGCCTGAACTTCATTATCCTTAATTTATGGACATGAGTGTATTATAGGGATCTGATGACCGAGTGACTGGCCAGAATATAAATTATTTCTTTGTGCAACATATTTATAATATATTACACTTATAGGGGCTGGGACTCGGTTCCACAGGTTTCGGGTTCGAGCGCCCCGGTGGTGCCATAGATGTGTATAGTGGTCCAGAATCCACTTTAAGCCGGAAGTACCGTCTAATATTACTGTAGAGCGTTGGGCTGCCAACCCCACCCGGTAAAACGTCAGCTCACAGTGCGAAGTCAGATTTCTACCTATGGGTGCTCCATCGCAGCAAAAACTTACCCCCTCTTTCCCTGCTTCTACGAGACCACATGGGTTCTTGGACTTGGTCCAGTTGTTGCTGTCTACCAAGTGGGATAAGAAACAATAACAACATTATACTTATAATAGTTATATAACGCATAAAACCAATAATCAAATCATTTAATTTTCCACCTAGATTGTTAATAACTATTAAAAAATCTATAATACATGACTCAGTATTTTGTTTTAATTAAAAATCATTTTGCCATTACTTTGCTTCTTACTTTTTATTTTATTATAATTATTTTTTTTCAATCTCATTCCTGTTTTTATTCGTATATATTTTGTATTTCTTGATAGTAAATGTTTTCATTATTTATTTACTACCTAATAATTCATCATTCTAGATATTGAATGGAAGATATTCTCATTCTCCCGGTCTGCATTATTATAATTCCTGTAATTTTTCAGGTAGAGGGAAACAGATCGTGACCATCAAGAAACTCAAAATCTTTCCAGACCCTATACGACTGAATGGCAAAAACATCAAGATTTCAGTGGATGCCGAACTCCACGAAGACGTGCCAACGGATGTCCGCTTCTATTTGAAGGCTTGGAAGGTCAAAGTTCTGCCCTTGGTTTGAAGATGCATATTCCAGCACCTAATCCGATACCCGGGGGATGGTGAGATTCATGACATCTGTTTAGTATACCATACTAGGAAATATATCTCGTCATTGTTAGGCTATAAAAAAATAATAATACATATTTATTTTAACAACTTTTATTAGAAAAAAAAAAAAAAAAAAAAATTTCGAGTATTAGTATGTCAGAATATTTATTTTTATTTTATTGCTGATTTTCAACCGTTCTGCTGGATTACTTTTTTTGAGATTTTTCTTTGAATAGATGCTTTTTTTTTGTTTTCTTTTTCAGTGGCATATTTTAAAACTGTTCACAAAATTTGTTTTCAGGCGAGAATTGTTGTTGCTAGAAGCAACTCTCACACCTAAAGATCATTTTCTTTTTTCAAAACCATAGATAACATTACCAAAGATAAGAATAATATATTCATTGACAATCTTAAAAAGGGAAAAATCATAAACAGCGACTATTACGTAGCTTTATTGGAGTGTTTGAAAGACGAAATCGCGGAAAAACGGCCTCCTTTGATGAAGAAGAAAGCTGTTTCCTCAAGACAATGCATCGTGTCACAAATCAATGAAAACGATGGCAAAATTGCATGAATTGGGCTTCGAATTGCTTCCGTATCCACCGTATTCTCCAGATTTTTTTGTTTCCAATGCAGCTGGCAAACAGACATGGACGTCTTGGATGCCTTAAGTGAGCAAGCGCTGCACAGACGTTACTTACTTTGCATTACCCAGGGGGCGCGTGCAACTTGAAGATAAGCCACGGGCGCGGAGTGGCAATGCCCCCCGCAACGCTCTACGATCCTATTAGACCGGGACCTACGGTTTAAAGTGGATTCCGAACCACTACACACATCCATGGCACTGCCGGGACTCGAACCCCAAACCTGTGGTACCGAGCGCTAGCCACTCGGCCATTCAGGCCCCCTTAATTTGAACTAGTATGATTATCTTTGCAAAAGTTGTTAAAAAGCTATAATTTTTCTTTTAATAAGATAATTAAGGAGATGGAGTTCTTGACTCTTTGAGCCCTGATGACGGAGGGACTAACGCTGTGGCTGTTGGTGCCACGGATGCTTATAATGGTTCGGAAACCCCTTTAAACATAGGTCCCATTTTAATATGACTGTTGGGCGTAGGGCTGATAACCCTACCCCGTGAAAAGAAAACATCTCCTGCCCCGAAATCTGCCAGTAGGCAGACGGCCTTTGCCACAACAGGGAGCTCTTGCACCGAGGAAGAACGTCTTCGTTTATATTTAATATTTATGAGTGAGAAAGCGGGGCCTGAATGGTCGAGTAGCTGGCGCTCGGTCCCACAGGTTTCAGGTTCGAGTCCCGGCTGTGTCATGGATGTTTGTAGGGGTTCGGAATCCACTTTAAACCGTAGGTCCAGGTCTAATATGAGCGTTGCGGGGGCATTGTTACTCCGCGTCCGCGTTATCTTCAAGTTACACTTGCCCAAGTTACACTTTCAAGTTGCCCCCTGGGTAATGCAAAGTGAGTAACGTCTGTGCAGCACTTACTCACTTAAGGTATCCAAGACAGCTGTCTAAGTGTTTGTCGGCTGCATTAGAAGAAAAAAAATTGAGTGAGAAAGTAAATATGTATTGGGATTCATTGCTAAGAACAGACTAGAACCAGGTTTATAACACACTGGGATTTGAGTTAGATATATCATGTTTTAATAAGGTTACCCAATGCAAAAACATGCACCATCTAAATATTTGAATTAAGTGATCAAATTGCAAACATATTTAAACAAATTGTGAAGATTAGCATTAATCTGGCATGTGGCGGTGATTTTTTTTTAAATAATTTTTTTCTTTTCTGCCCTTTCTTTGTTGTCCTTTTTCTGTACTGATATACTTTCTTGTAATTTGCAGTGATCTTGCCGACTTCAATATTAACATTAAGTCTAGCAGAGGCAAATTGCTGAAAGCACAGTCTTGCAGATTTGATGATATCACCATACCAATCCCCAAAATAGAAGGATTTTATGCTGGAATTCTCAAGTGGCTTTTATCGGTAAACTTTAATCTTCCTTGTTGTGGCATAGTTAATGGATTAATCATCAAAAATAAATATCATTAAAAAAATGAAATAAAAAATCGAGCTACTGATAAGAATTACTTAATTCACTATAACTAATTAGGTTATATTATTAAAATATTTTAGTTGTTGTTATTCTAATGCTGGAAATACAGAGACAGTTAATCTTTATACCATAAGCAAGGGTTGCACTACTGTTGCTCATTTAGAACTAACCAGGAGGCCCGTGTAGCTTGAAGACATGCTACGGACGCGAGTAACACTACCCAAAAATATTTTAGTATTACTTCAAAAATGAATAGCAGATTTGAAAGGAATAATAAACAATTTAGACGGGAAAAATCAATTTCCTTGTAAAATAATTATCATGAAATGTTTTAAAAATAAAAACCATTATTTTAAAACTGAAACTAGTTAAGAAAATTGAAAAAAAGAATGCCAATGCCGTGACCAGGATTCGAACCTGGGTTATTGCGGCCACAACGCAATGTACTAACCACTATACGATCACGGCTTCGATAACGATCGACTAAAAAGACTTTTGTCCAAAAAAGTAGCTCCACATTCATTCTAAAAACGAAATATGGCAATGAAGCGTAACGTAATAGAAATGGGTCGAATCGTCAAAGGACTGTACGAATCATTTACTTAAAAACCAAAACCTTATCAAATCAGGAAGTTACTGAACAAAACGGTATTTGAATTAGCGGTTCACGTATATAGAATCTATTTTGACAAATTTTTTTGGAAAGAAATTTTCTAAAAATTTGTTCACGAGCATTGTGAGCTGTCATTTATTCATTCTTTACAGATGGATGCTTTTTAAAAACAAAGTACTTATCAAAATAAAACATGAGACGTAATTTGTGGCACAAAATAATAGCTAGCACACGATCACTCATAATTTTCTGTCAAATACAAAAATTGACGAAAATCTATACATTCATATGTAGTTGGTACTGTACTAATATATATATATATATAAAGGACCAACTAAAATGCACAGTACAGTACTAACTATATGTATATACACTGAAGTGACAAAAGTCATGGGATACCTCTTAATATCGTGTCGGCCCTCCTTTCGCCCGGCGAAGTGCAGCAACTCGACGTGGCATGGACTCAACAAGTCGTTGGAAGTCTTCTGCAGGAATATTGAGCCATGCTGTCTCGATAGACGTCCATAATTGTGAAAGCGTTGATGGTGCAGGATTTTGGGCACGAACAGACCTCTCGATGATGTCCCATAAATGCTCGATGGGATTCATGTCGGGCGATCTAGGTGGCCAGATCATTCGTTGGAATTGTCCAGAATGTTCTTCAAACCAATCGCGAACAGTTGTGGCCCGGTGACATGGCGCATTGTCATCCATAAAAATCCCATCGTTGTTTGGGTACATGAAGTCCATGAATGGCTGCAAGTGATCTCCAAGTAGCTGAACATAAGCATTTCCAGTCAATGTTCGGTCCAGTCGCACCAGAGACCAAGTCCATGCCATGAAAAAACAGCCCACACCAGCCAACAGCCCACACCCACAAAAACAGCCACACAGCCACCCCATTACGGAGCCACCACCATCTTGAACAGTGCCTTGCTGACAGTTTGGGTCCATGGCTTCGTGGGGTCTGCGCCACACTCGAACCCTACCATCAGCTCTTACCAACTGAAATCGTGACTCATCGGACCAGGCCACGGTTTTCCATTCATCTAGGGACCAACCGATATGCTCACGTGCCCACGAGAGTCGCTGCAATCGATGTCGTTCTGTCAGTAAAGGCACTCGAGTCGGTCTTCTGCTGGAATAGCCCAAGAAAGTCAAATTTCTCCGCACAGTTCTAACAGACAAGTCCCTTGTACGTCCCACATTGATTTCTGCGGTTATTTGACGCAGTGTTGCTTGTCTGTTAGAATTTACGACTCTTTGCAGACGTCGCCGGTCTCGGTCGTTAAGTGCAGGCGGTCGACCACTGCGCTGTCCATGGTGGGATGTTATGCCTGAAATTTCATACTCTCGGCACACTCTTGACACAATGGATCTGGGAATGTTGAATTCCCTAACGATTTCCGAAATGGCATGACCCATGCGTCTAGCTCCAACTAACATTCCGCGTTCAAAGTCTGTTAATTCCCGTCGTGCGGTCATCATCACGTCAAAACCTCTTCACATGAATAACTTGAACAGAAATGAAAGCTCTGCGCATTTATACCTGTTCTACGCGATGCTACTGCCATCTGAAAAGTTGCATATTGCTATCCCATGACTTTTGTCACTTCAGTGTATATATAAACCAACTAAAATGGACAGTACAGTACTAACTATATGTAAATGCACAGTACTTCATAAAATGTACAGATTTTCATCAGTTTTTGCAATTGACAGAAAATTGAGTGATCTTGTGCTATATTATTACATGTTACAAATTTACAAAGTACTGTACATTTACATTTAATTAGTACTGTACATTTTAATTGGTCTTTATATATATGTATATATATATATATATAAAGTACCAATTAAATGTAAATGTATTGAAAATTATCATTTTCAATAGTTGTGAATACTCAATATATAGTGTCTATTTTATTATTTTTCAAAATTATGCAGCATTTTAGTCCTTATTAAGACTCATCTATATTAGAAAATACATGGTCAAACTATTACATGATTTTCCAAATCTTTTTAATTCAATTGTCAAGATTAACTATTAAAATAAAGATCACTAAAATAAAGGATATGATTAAAAAAAAATGTGAGCTTTTCTTAAAGCTTCATGTTAATGTTTTAATTTCAGGGGCGATTTTTGATAGAACTGAAAATAATGAGGCAAAATGTAGAGCAATTGTCATGTTACACATTTGAAGGCAGAGCAAGACTATGATGTCAAGGTTCATCTATCTACTGCATACAAAGTTTTTAAATGTAAATTATCATTTCATTATATTTGGATTTATCTATATGCAATAAATATAAGCATTTTCAAATTGTCTTAAATTAATAGGGTTTTGTGATGTAAAGTGGGTATATTTTACAAAATGAAGATATTTTAATAGATAACATATTTATTTGCATGGGATTACTTTAACTAACAAGATTATAACATATAATTAATAGGTACATATATATATATTTTTTTATCTGGAAATGATTTGAAATCTACATAAAATTGCCATTTTCATTGTTTGTAAATAGAAGTTCTTTTATATCTTTTAACAATTTTTAATATACTCTTATGTTTCAATTTAGCAAATATTCTGTATTAAAAGTTTATAGATTTCAATTTTAAGGATTATCATATACAATTAAATTTTATTTACACATTTAATATTTTGTGAGGGATATAGTAAGCAGTATATGTGAAGTGGACAAAATTTGATTTAACAATCACAATGAATTAAAATCTATAATCACAGCATGCAAATTAAATCATTTAATACAAATTTGTATAATGAAATTTATAATTGTAATTCATCTAAAACAAACTGAAAATGAGAGAGAAATAAACTTGAGTATGCATCTTTTAAATGCTTTTTAGAAAACACTAAATGATGTATTTAAACTTTACATATAAGAAGCTATTAAAGGGGATTTAAACTTTTTTTCATTCCTTATTTTTTGGATCTCAAGAATATTAATACACAATAATATTAACAATTAAGCTTAAAAAGTAGTTTTGTAGTATCAAAATCAATTAACAAAAACTATGAGGTAGGTATAATATAGTACATGTACTTTTTCCCAGCCATAACAAATAAGTATGTGATAATTCAAAATTTATTATTAAAAAATTACCTATGTGATGTTATTTATCTTGAAGTTGTTATGTAATGAAAAACAATTTGTTATTTATATTAGTAATAACAAATATAACTAATAATATTATAAATTAATGTATAAACTCATATGAAAATGCTAGATTTCCCTAGATGTTAGTGAAAATTGATTATTTTTTCTCATTCAAATTGAAGCAGCAACTATGAAACCATGATCTATTGATTATTAATATTTATTATTGATTATTTCAAACTGTAATCTTTTGACATTATTG
>BPLQ01008891.1:0-10000 GCA_021605075.1 Caerostris darwini
AGAGAAGATCAAATGAATACCCTGGGCCGATGGTTTGGCTGGTCGCCGTCTAATACTTTGTGCAACACTTTTGCTCCGAATTTAGATTTGGGACCTACGAAGTTTAAAGTGATTCCGAAACCACCAACAAACATTCATGCAACCGCCAGGATTCGAACCGAAGCTACCAAATCGTGTCAGAGCGCTGCCAGCTCACGTTACCATCAGGTCGCAGACCGTCTAAGTTGATGCAAATAGATTAAGAGAATAGACCCTGAAATTAACTGGTTGTAAATTTCTGTAGACTTTTACCAATAGAATTAGCGTATGTTAAGGTTATCCATTCAAGATCCCTGTGGTTAGGTATCCATTTAAGATCTCTTAGGTTAATTTTTCATCCATTCAACCTCAAAGGCATCTTTTGCATTAAACCGATTTCCTGCAACTCCAAGGCTAATTTATTAATCCAGCTGTAGCTAATGTTCCAAAAGCCATGGTTCAATTTTGCTTCTGCAATATGTATGCTGTAAAAGATTAGATCTGGTTATGATAGAACAGGGAGAAATGGATCAAATGAATATACCATTTTATCACTTTGAGGAAAATTAAGTGATTAGACTGAAATTTACTTGGTTGAATTTCTGGGTTTTCAACAATAGAAAACGAAACATGCAGGTTAGTATCTTTCATCCAAGATCTCTAGATAATATAAAACCAACTATAGGTTGGGCATCTATGTAATCCGTTATAGGTTAGTATCTATGTGGATCCAAATAGTAGGTTATAATCTATGTAATCCAAGCCCAGGCTAGTGTCTGTGTAATCTAAGTTATAGGTTAGTATCTATAAAAAATCCAAGCTATAGGTTAGTCTCTATGTAATCCAAGTTATAGGTTAGTATCCATCCAAAAGATCTTGGCAACTGAGTTCTGGCCCCCATCATATCATCCAAAGATCTCAAGTTAGTATCTATGTGAATCCACGCCATAGTTAGTATCCATCTAAGATCTCAGATTAGCATCTGAGCGTGGTCCAAGTCATATGTTAATATCCATCCAATAAAATTAGTAACTAGAAAGCCTCAGTCCTCTTTCTGCCCCTTTTACAGGTTAAGTTTCTGTAAGCAAAATTTGTAAACCTGCACCTTCTTTCCCTTATTCAGTAACAAAAACTGACCCGATGTTACATACGGTTTACAGATAATAATCTGCAGTAACACTGGAAAATATATTAAAAACAAACTATGTACCATGAAACAGTTATTTGATTTTATCAAAATGCCACATGAAATATCTTCCTATAAATGAAAAAAATTAATTATTGTTGTTCTAATGCAGTTGGAAATGCAGAGATAGTTAATCTTTATGACATGTTTTTACGGGTTGCACTGCTGTTGTTCATATTTAATTGTGCAGGGAGTATGTGTAGCTTGAAGATATGCTACGGACGTGAGCAAAAGCAACAAACTTTACGATCCTATTAGACCAAATCGGACCTATGTTTTAGTGACATGAGCCAAACTACTGAACATCCATAAAAACTGCCGGGACTCGAAACCCGAAACCTACGTCACAGCGCCATATTATATCAATTCGCAATCGTTAATTTCTTAGTTAAAAAATAACATAGGACCTAACAAGGACAATTCCATTCATATCCCATTCCTAAATTAAAAAATTTAGAAAAAAATTACTAAAAATTACTAAATTTGTTTGGATACAGAATACCTCGCGGTTGTTGGATAGGCCTTGAATGACTGCTAAAATACGTTTATTGCGCTTAGCATTATTGTAAAAAATCCCCTGATTTACCTTACGGAGTTAATTTATACTAGTATCTCTTATAATTGTCCTTCTAGATTGGTTTGGATTAGTTTGTCTCTCTACTGTCATATTGTGCACACGAGGGTTAATTAACCACTACGTACATACACAGCCGGAACTCGAACCCGAAACCTGGGATACCAAGCACCAGAGCTCTAGCCGCTCGACCATCAAGCCCAAAAAATTAAACATGTACATAATTGAATTTTGGCAACCAAGGATACATCGCTGACTTCCCAGGCATGGATCCCTCTTGCAAACACTGCTTTCTTTTACTGGTTGTATTAGTGAAAAAGAAAGTAATCCAAGTTTAAACACCACCCATATAATGGCGTCTTATTTTTTGTACTGACCTCTCCCCTCCCTGTATCTTTTATCCTGACAAAAAGACTTTATCCCCCAAAAAGATTTTGCAGACCCATGTGGGGGGTCGATATTGACTGCTTCTGTGATCGATCAAGTTGGACAATTTGCTTCAAATGATTAGATATGTTCGAGTCCATTAAGATTCTATTCCCAATGGGGTCCATGCATTGTGAAGGTAACTGATAAATAAACCGAGTAGAATAGGGGCTGACTATGAAAAACTAATGTGTCGTTTCGCATTGGCAGTCAGATAACTCTGGTATAAGTTTCCTGCTGAGTGTTTTATATTATGAAAAGAAAATGTGATGAATTTACCCCTTCAAATGTCGAGTACTGGACTCCTAATTCCCGTAGTCTGACTAATCATCCGTGGATGTTCATATGATTTCTCCAAATAAAATATAGTTGCAGATTGAAAATAAAAAACTATCCCAAAAAGATTCGCAAGCCATCTCGCAAAGGTGCAGACTGGGTTTAAGTGATTCAATATTCTAAGTAAAAATATTTATTTTTATATTATTTCCAAGTTTAAAATCAAGTTTAAAATCAAGTTTAAAATCAAGTTTAAAATCAAGTTTAAAATCAAGTTTAATTTCAAGTTTAAAATCAAGTTTAAATCAAGTTTTATTTCAAGTTTTATTTCAAGTTTTATTTCAAGTTTAAAATCAAGTTTAAAATCAAGTTTTTATTTCAAGTTTAAAAATCAAGTTTAAAGTTTTATTTCAAGTTTTAGATTTTTTATTTCAAGTTTTTATTTCAAGTTTTTATTTCAAGAGTTTTTATTTCAAGTTTTTATTTCAAGTTTAAAATCAAGTTTTATTTCAAGTTTAAAAATCAAGTTTTATTTCAAGTTTAAAAATCAAGTTTTAAAAATTTCAAAGTTTAAAATGAAAGTTTTATTTCAGAGTTTAAAATCAAGTTTAAATTTCAAGTTTAAAATCAAGGTTTTTTTATTTCAAGTTTAAAAAATCAAGTTTTCAAAAAGTTTTATTTCAAGTTTAAAATCAAGTTTTATTTCAAGTTTAAAAATCAAGTTTTTATTTCAAGTTTAAAATCAAGTTTTATTTCAAGTTTAAAATCAAGTTTTTATTTCAAGTTTAAAAATCAAGTTTTATTTCAAGTTTTATATCAAGTTTTATTTCAAGTTTAAAATCAAGTTTTATTTCAAGTTTAAAATCAAGTTTTATTTCAAGTTTAAAATCAAGTTTTATTTCAAGTTTAAAATCAAGTTTTATTTCAAGTTTAAAAAAAAGTTTTATTTCAAGTTTAAAATCAAGTTTTATTTCAAGTTTAAAATCAAGTTTTTATTTCAAGTTTAAAATCAAGTTTTATTTCAAGTTTAAAAAAGTTTTTATTTCAAGTTTTCAAGTTTATTTCAAGTTTAAAATCAAGTTTAAATTTCAAGTTTAAAATCAAGTTTTATTTCAAGTTTAAAATCAAGTTTTTTTTATTTCAAGTTTTTATTTAAAATCAAGTTTTATTTCAAGTTTAAAAATCAAGTTTTATTTCAAGTTTAAAAATCAAGTTTTATTTCAAGTTTAAAATCAAGTTTTTATTTCAAGTTTAAAATCAAGTTTTATTTCAAGTTTAAAATCAAGTTTTATTTCAAGTTTAAAAATCAAGTTTTATTTCAAGTTTAAAATCAAGTTTTATTTCAAGTTTAAAATCAAGTTTTATTTCAAGTTTAAAAATCAAGTTTTTTATTTCAAGTTTAAAATCAAGTTTTATTTCAAGTTTAAAATCAAGTTTTATTTCAAGTTTAAAATCAAGTTTTATTTCAAGTTTAAAATCAAGTTTTATTTCAAGTTTAAAATCAAGTTTTATTTCAAGTTTAAAATCAAGTTTTATTTCAATTTAAAAATCAAGTTTTATTTCAAGTTTAAAATCAAGTTTTATTTCAAGTTTAAAATCAAGTTTTATTTCAAGTTTAAAATCAAGTTTTATTCAAGTTTAAAATCCAGTTTTATTTCAAGTTTAAAATCAAGTTTTATTTCAAGTTTAAAATCAAGTTTTATTTCAAGTTTAAAATCCAAGTTTTATTTCAAGTTTAAAATCCAGTTTTATTTCAAGTTTAAAAAGTTTTATTTTCAAGTTTAAAATCAGTTTTATTTCAAGTTTAAAATCAAGTTTTATTTCAAGTTTAAAAATTTCAGTTTTTAAAATCAAGTTTAAAATTCAAGTTTAAAATCCAGTTTTATTTCAAGTTTAAAATCCAGTTTTATTTCAAGTTTAAAATCCAGTTTTATTTCAAGTTTAAAATCCAGTTTTATTTCAAGTTTAAAATCCAGTTTTTTATTTCAAGTTTAAAATCCAGTTTTATTTCAAGTTTAAAATCCAGTTTTATTTCAAGTTTAAAATCCAGTTTTATTTCAAGTTTAAAATCCAGTTTTATTTCAAGTTTAAAATCCAGTTTTATTTCAAGTTTAAAAATCCAGTTTTATTTCAAGTTTAAAAATCCAGTTTTTATTTCAAGTTTAAAATCCAGTTTTATTTCAAGTTTAAAATCCAGTTTTATTTCAAGTTTAAAATCAAGTTTTATTTCAAGTTTAAAATCAAGTTTTATTTCAAGTTTAAAATCAAGTTTTATTTCAAGTTTAAAATCCAGTTTTATTTCAAGTTTAAAAATCCAGTTTTTATTTCAAGTTTAAAAAATCATTTTATTTCAAAAATCCAGTTTTATTTCAAGTTTAAAATCAAGTTTTATTTCAAGTTTAAAATCAAGTTTTATTTCAAGTTTAAAAATCAAGTTTTATTTCAAGTTTAAAATCAAGTTTTATTTCAAGTTTAAAATCAAGTTTTATTTCAAGTTTTTAAAATCAAGTTTTATTTCAAGTTTAAAATCAAGTTTTATTTCAAGTTTAAAATCAAGTTTTATTTCAAGTTTAAAATCAAGTTTTATTTCAAGTTTAAAATCAAGTTTTATTTCAAGTTTAAAATCAAGTTTTATTTCAAGTTTAAAATCAAGTTTTATTTCAAGTTTAAAATCAAGTTTTATTTCAAGTTTAAAATCAAGTTTTATTTCAAGTTTTATTTCGCTTATTCTCAAAATCAAGTTTTATTTCAAGTTTAAAATCAAGTTTTATTTCAAGTTTAAAATCAAGTTTTATTTCAAGTTTAAAATCAAGTTTTATTTCAAGTTTAAAATCAAGTTTTATTTCAAGTTTAAAATCAAGTTTTATTTCAAGTTTAAAATCAAGTTTTATTTCAAGTTTTTAAATCATAGGTTTCTCTTGTTCTTTATTGTGAAAATATTCATAATGCCGATAAATTCTAATACAGTCTTTAAGTTTTGTAAAAGTTGTGATTGTAAATTCATTTTCAGCTAATTTTATTCATACCGAATTTAAAATTTTTTTTCTATTTTAAAATAAGTTAATGTGAAAAGGTCTTATATTTACTCATAAAATTTTCTGCATTTAGATATGAAATATAAGTATTTTAATAGGGAAAATATTAATTATAAATTCATATTAGTTTTATGAAAGCAGAATATATGAGTTACATAAGTAGTAATAAAATATTTCAATTCATAACACATAAATTTTTTATTTTATTGTTTGAAGTGATCATATTTTGCAGAAGTAATGAAATATTTGTTCCATAATATGCCAAATAATTATTATTTATGCTAGAAATACAAACATTACTATCAATATACATGAAATATTAAATTTCAAAACATTTATTTATAATTTGAATTTAGAATCATTCTTTATAACTAAGGCAAAAGATGCCCGTTTGAATGTCTGTTTTTCTTATAATTAGGAACTGAAATAGATAATTAATTTTTCAATTTTCGTGCCAAAAGTCATGAATAGTATCTTAAGAATTGTTTTAATTAAATGAAAACTATATTTTTGATACAAAAAAATTGTGTTTTAAACTTGACATTACAAAACTTTGCTTTTATCAATATATAACTTTATGTAAATAAAATAAATAAAACATGGTAGTGATTTAGATGTTAAGTAAATAAGAATTTTTGTTGTGTTTATTAAAAGTTATAATACAAAAAGTAACCATTTTTTTCAGAATTTAATACTTTTATCTGCTGCTTAATGGAATATCAAGAAAATTACATAATTTATTTTCTAATTAAATGAAATAGCTCTTAATAGTAAATAAGCTATAAATTAAAATTAAAACTTTTTATATCCCGAGAGTTAATAATTCGTAAACATTTGAATAAACAAAATTAATTTTTTGGTATTTGATTTTAGAAATTTTAAAGTAGATAAAAATAATTATACACTATTGCTCGTTTTTTGTTAGTGATAATTTCAATATATTTTTCATGTGTTTCTAAAATTAAAATCTTGCATAAGCTTGAAATGTATTGCTTTGCAATCTTTTTATCATGTGGGAACATGATGTTGTCCTGGTTAGAGGTCTGTAACGTTAACCGAAAAAGTGGGTCAAGCAAATAAAACTCCATTGCAAATTTTGGCGGAAAATGGTACTTTGGGCCCCTTAACTCTTGAAATGCTTCATGAATAAAGTTAATCTTAAGGAATTTTCTGGAGAATTTGGCTTTTGTTTGAAGTGTTTTGTAGTATAGTTTTGAATCACTTTTCATGTTTTGGGTTGGGATTTTTAAACATTTGTATATCCAATGTCTATAAGTGCTCGTAGTGCGTTGATCAATTCCTTCTTTTTGAAGTGTCATATTTATCACTTTTGGCATATTTTCCGATGCCTATTGAACTGTATAGTGCTTCTTATTGTATTTGGAATACCTCATTTTCCATTTATGTCCAGAATATTGAAATTTTGATATATTCACTTGACTATTGAATGTCAGTGTTTCTTATAGAATTTGGAATACTTCCTTCTTCACTTGTCTAGAATATTGAAACTTTGATATACTCATTTGACTATTGAATGGCAGTGTTTCTTATAGAATTTGGAATTCTTCATTTATGTCTAGAATATTGAAACTTTGATATATTCATTTGACTATTGAATGTCAGTGTTTCTTATAGAATTTGGAATACTTCATTCTTCATTTGTGTCTAGAATATTGAAACTTTGATATATTCACTTGACTATTGAATGTCAGTGTTTCTTGTAGAATTTGGAATACTTCATTCTTCATTTACGACGATATTTATCTTACTTTTGTATATTCTTTTAGAGATTCTTGAACAATTCATTCTTTATTAAGTTCTTGATCTATTCAACATTGCTATATTCAGGTGGCTATTGAATTTGGCCATTCTTGTAGTATTCCAATCAATTCCTTCATATATGTCTTGCATTATTAAACATTGGTATATTCTAGAGTTTATTCATCCGTTCTCGAATGTTCACGCATAAGTCGAAATTTGCCTAGCAGATTTCAGGTGTTTTTTTTTATTTATATTTATAATTTTTTTATTGTATGTGTCGTCAAAAAAACAGTAATACTTTGAATAAGACTTATGATTATGCTTAAATCTTCATATCCAATAACTTTTAAAATTACAAAAAAGGAGTCGTTTACAATATTACAATAGTTTCCTTCAATAACTGAATAATTTGTTACTATCTTCTTGTTACGATTAACAAGAATAAAGCAAGACAAATTTACTTGAATTCTTTGAAAAACATTTGTATTTTATAAAGTAATTGAAATTAATTATTTCGATAATAATAGGTAACCATTTTTATTATTTTACTGTAAAATATACAATGAAATCGCATGATTCTCCTTCTATAAATTGAGCAATGAATAGTCAAATTGCTTTATAAAACCTCGCAATAAAATAACGTAATTTTTTTCACAGGCGTTTTATATATTCAAAGCCAATGGCATTAAATAGTTAACAATGAAGATTACTATTTGTTTTTTTGACTATACCAAACTCATTAATGAGCTTTGATATAAAGCAGTTCTATTAAGTATAGTTTTTCTTAAATAAGCACGAGGAGGAAAAAATGACTGTTTTCTTTCTGAATTCATTATATAATGCTAATTGATGCAAATGAAAGTGTTTTTTATATTATTGTTGTTTAATAAAAACCTACTAAAATTTGGCTAGCTTTTTAGAAAAGAACTGAATAACATATTAATTATGTAGCATTTTTTTATTCTTTTGATAAAATAATTTTCAATTTGAATTTCAAATGAGATTAAAGTGAAATAATTTGATAAATACGAAGTATTCTTACAAATTATCATATAGTTATTAATTGATAGCATTTTTAAAAGATTATTTTAAATTAATTCGTATGTACTTCACTTCCTATTAACCCGTAAAAAATTGCATCATTATTAAAATAATGAAGCAATTTTTTACAATTATTCTTATAACGAATCTTACAAAAATGCTATTTTATAAACAAATTCTTCTTTTTGCAGTAATGTAATTATTTCATTTATTATTCATTTCAAATATTCTTACTCGTCCATGGTTTGTCCTTATGATGTTTGTCGTTTTTATTTAATAATCGTCTTTTTATTTATTTGTAGATATTTTTTTTTCTTTCTACGTATTTATTTAATATTTAATTAATATTCGCGTCATACTACCTTTTTCGTATATCTGATTTAATGATTTTACTTATTTTTGTATGAAAATATTTGAATTTGAAAAGAAAAGTTTACAATTTTTTTTATTGTGCTAATTAGTATGAGATATTATAATAAAAATCTATTTTATCTGGATTTAATTAAATGTTATTTTAAAATCTTTTTTAAATTCTAATTTTGTAATGTTTACTGAATCTGTTTAAAACTTTCTTTAATTATGATTTTTAATTTAAACTATATGATGCCAGGTCATATCTGCTAGTAGGCATTAAAATATCATCAGTGGCGCAACAGCCCCATGGTGCTCCGAGGCCGTCTACCTACTGGCAGATTTCGAGACAGAAAACGTTTTCTTTTTACGGGGTAGAGTTGTGAGCCCTATGTCCAAAGCTCTACAGTCATATTAGACCGCGACCTACAGTTTAAAGTGGACTCCGAACTACTATAAATATATATACCCCTGGGACTCGAACCCGAAACCTGCGGTACTCAGCGCTACTCCCTCGGACATAATAATAAAATAATAAATATTTTATTTATTTGATAGATACAATTAAATATATTTAAAATAAAAAATCCATGAAATATTTTTATTTTAAAAAGTAAAAATTTATTTTATTTTAGGACAAAATAAAACTTGAATGTTATTGCTGAAAAAAATTGTTAGGTAATACTGTAAGGTTTTGATGTAGTGAAAGTTGTTTTGAAAAACAACATATCTGAAAACACGGAGTATTTTCACCGGGAATAAACATGATAAATTCGTAAGCCGGAAAGATTCTACATTTTATTTTAGAAATAACAGTTAGGAAATAAGCTTCACAGAGTTCTAGGTGTATTAGTTTCAAATTAGGATGGCATCAGATACCAAAACTAGACAATTAAATTTATATTTTAATTGTGAAGTAATTAATAAGCTTCATAGCCAACGAAAAACGCTAAAATTTTGGAAAATCTAAAATAGAGAATAATCTAAAAAAAATTATAATTACTTTCTGCTATAATTATAATATAATCTAAAATATGGAACTCTAAAATTTTAATGGATACCTCGCATAAACGTTTACTTGATGGTATTTCAATAGAAATTGAATTAAAACAAGTAATATATATAAAAAAAAAATGTAAGTCAATTCCTACTTTTTTTTCACTATATTGCAGAAAATCCTTTATAAATAAAGTTGATGTTTTCCTCTTACATCTGGCGCCATCTATTGGTAGATACATGCAACATAAATCTAAAAAAAACTAAATTTAGTTCCTGAATTAATATTTGAAAAAACTGTATTCGCATCCAGTGTCATCCACTACAAGTTCAAAA